>JAUUDW010162228.1:2304-14832 GCA_032361385.1 Panulirus guttatus | reverse complement strand
GGGACGTAATGGGTCTCGATAAATTAGCATTCTTTACTTCTAACTTCGCTATTTCTTATTTCACATTTTTTGTGAATAAATGTTAGTGTTTCTTAAAATTTTTGTGAGCAAATGTCGGGTATAGAGACTTGAAACAAAATCCGACTCTAATACACATGTAGCCTTACCAGCAAATTTTACTGTTTGGCACAATATACCTATACCTTCCTGCCTCATAATCCCCTCTTATCGTCTATGGGTTTTCTGCAGCGTTCAGGAAGCTGGCCACGTCCACCGGGTGGGACCAGAAGTCCAAGAGTGTATTCGCGAAGTATCTTGAGATGCGTTGAATTTGTGTCTGCAACGGTTGCGGAGATGGGTGGCGTCCAGAACGTAAATGAGAAAGTGTATTTCGTACATGTCTAGGGAGTGTGGTTTTAGATAGGAGTGTCTCGCGGGCTACCATTGGAGACTTAGTTGTGATTGGCGGTTGTTTAGTGCTTGTAGTGTTAATTCGGATAGTATATGTTCTGTTAGTGTTGTGTTTGCTGTGGGTGGAGGGAACCTGTGAGTATATGCTGATGAAGCGTGGAGCAGGGGTAAGCCTTTTATTCCAGTTTGGGAGTTAATAGATATGGAGTCGTTTAGATGAGACGGGTCTATGATGTTGCAAAGAAGTGAGTGCCGCGCATACTGAAGTGGGATTGCATTGGGAGGATCTTCGTTTCATTGCACAGATGTTGGGTGTTTGTGGTTGCTAGTGAGCCAAATATTGTTACGAATGCTGTTCTGTGTAGTTTGCAGATTTTTTATATTTGCTTTTGACAGGATGGAAGCATTTATTCATAATTTGAATGTATGTACATCTGTAAGCAACATGTGATGTACATTTTTGTTAGGAAAAAAACATCTATACTTTCCCGTTTAATAAGACGCTAAACATCGCCACCCTGTGTTCAGCGGCAGTCAGCCGGGCTTTCATGACCAGCTGAGCCCCCCCGGGTTTCCTGTCTCCACAAAACCCCTCCCCTGCATGGTGCAACGGTCATCAATTATTTGTATAACTTACAAAGAATATCTCTCTTGGCCGTCAGCCTCACATGAGGCAGGTATTGTTCCTACCGGCTCACCCACACACACACACACACACCGGCCCACCACACACACACCCACGTAACCAGGCAGGGAATGTTCACCTTGTCCTCAGCATACTCCAGGTCTTTATGGTTTGTTATCCTACCTGGGCTGAGAATCTTAACCCTCGATTCACTGAGGGAAGCGTCTGCAGAAAACACGTGGTAGAGTGCTGCCAGGCCATAGTACAAAGCATATGGTCGAGCGCTACCAGGCCATAGTACAAAGCATATGGTCGAGCGCTACCTGGCCATAGTACAAAACATAAGGTCGAGCGCTACCAGGCCATAGTACAAAGCATATGGTCGAGCGATACTAGGCCATAGTAAGAGGCATATGGTCGAGTGCAACCAGGCCATAGTAAAATGAGTAACAGCTAGAATTAACTACAAAATATTACCGTGTGTGTGTGTGTGTGTGTGTGTGTGTGTGTGTGTGTATGTGTGTGTGTGTGTGTGCGTGTGTGTGTGTGTGTGTGCTTAACCAACAATCCAGGGTGAGTCACCTATGACGTGGGTTGGCCGTGGTGTCTTACGAGCAGCTTCCAGAAGCCGGGTGATGAGGGCTCTCACCCTCGGCACATACTTATCTATTAACTCAGCGTGTGAGTGAATTATCCCCACACTTTTATTCAGTTTTGTACCACAAACAAACCAGCAAACAAGTAACCCATAATCGTGCCTCAAGGAGAGGAGGAGGAACAGTCGATTCGTGTGAGTGCAGACGTCAATAAAAATATTTGGTGAACTTCATGTGCAACGAGGCGCTTACCCCCTCTTGCACCCATCTCTGAAACTATCATTTTACCCCTGCATAAGGTGGATACGCCGACCTCACCACTGGGATGAGGTTTCTAAAATATTTAGCGTTCGGTTTACCGCGTGGCGTGCCTCTGGAGAAAACCCTGGGCCGGCGAGAGGATATGTGCTCATGCCATGGGTGACAGCTCAAGGGTGCGACACCAATGGGCCACTTTTTACGACCTTCCAGGGCACCTACGCTCGTTAGTATCGTCTGACCTTCGGTGTATTCACGAATCTTTCATACGGGTGATTCGGTGAGTATCAGCAAGAGGGGAATAACTGACAGGATCTCTTGGCATTAACGTTATATTCTCCTACTGGCGGAATATTCAGAGTACATATATGCCAAGCACACATTCATCGTACGCATATATCACACACGTACACACTGATCCTGCTGCAGTCCGATCACCCAGACATGCGGGCGTATTATACCATAAGAGGCGAGTCGTGTGTGTGGTTTTAATATGCAGCCTACGAAACCGCCCACGACTCCACGGCTGGCCTCCGACGCCCACGGAGTCGACACCTACGCTCGCTCCCTGTCCCTCGCTCCTGCTTCATGACGTCACTGTTGAGTCACAGCAGGTTTGGGGGGAAGGGGGGACAGTGACGTCACACCCGTTCGACTAGTTGTTGCGCGTCGTCCGACGTAAAAAAAAAAAAAGTCTTTCCGTTCGTTCGCTTACTCGAAGTGTCACCATGAGGCTTTTACCGACTGCTAATGGGACTCCCAGATTATCAAGAGGCTCCTCCAGGAGGAGGAGAAGGAGGAGGAGGAAGGGAGAGTGTTTGGACAGCAGTGGCCACTTCTTTAACACCCGATGTTATGAGTGAGAATGTGGGGAACCGCACCAGCCGCTCTTGCCATACGGCGGTCGCCCCATCACCGGAGCGCACACACACATCTGAAGTTCACTGTCAAAACGCGACGACGCCGTCAGCTGGTGAATCATACGACACTGGCGTGGCGCCGTGTTCGACTGGATATTCGCGGGAATCCTGGCCAAGGCGGGAATGTGGAGTGTACAAGGGGAGGCGGCGCCGCTGGCGGCTTGGCAACACCCGACAGCGGGCCATCATCGCTGGTCGCCGGGTTTCAGGTGTGCGCTACCGAGACGATAGAGACGCTCATCACCCCTCAAACGTTTTCATCTCACGCATGGAAACGTCACTCTAATACGAACGTTAGAAAAAAAAATGAACGTTTTCTATCTTGGACTGTAGGCTGAGCAAAAAATATGTAGCGAGTTCGGTATAGATAGATGTTCGGGTGTTGTTGATGCTGCGTGTGTGTGTGTGTGTGTGTGTGTGTATGTGTGTATGTGTGTGTGTGTGTGTGTGTGTGTGTGGAGGAGGAGGAGGAGGTTGAGGTGGAGGTGGGCTCCTGTGATCATTGGGGCCGTAAGAGCCAGTCAAGTGATGCTATCCCTTGTGTCCTGCCCACACACACCACCACCACCCTCTCTTCTCTCGCCCCCTCTCTGCTGAATTACGTGATCATGTTCCCGCTTTTGCTTCTGTCTCTCTTACCTGTCATTCTCGTTTCTAACTCACTATCACCAGATTAAGCGTTGTTGCCGCTAACGGTATCAAACACCCATTCATATACGGTGAACACTGTTATTCAAGACGTAGATACTATATGAAAAACGCTTCCTTTCAGTATGTAACCGAATTTCAACGTTTCTGATAAAGAACATTATCTCCATAAACAAGCGATAAAATTCTTCCATCATTTATCACTCTCAAATCAGCTTACCTGTAAATCTGCCATATGTACAATTCATCCTCTGGTCTCCGCTCCAAACACTTCTAACCACGACCCTGCAAGATCCAAATATATGTGCAACATTTAGTTTAAGATGAAGGTGACTAAAACAGGCACATAAAATACACAATATTTGCTTTACGAAGTGTAAAGAAACACCTCAATGGCTTATGTAAGAATCTCTCTGACCCAGTGTCATGGCACCAGCATCACGAGATTTGTGCAGATTAAAGGACTTGTTTGTGTTTACACAGTGTGTGTGTGTGTGTGTGTGTAAGTGCGTGTGTGTATGAAGGATATATATCATAATACAGTAACTTCGAAGAGAATACAGCAGTCCGGTAATGGATGGAAAGACACTAAATGCAAACACTTCCAGTTTTTGTGATGTATTTCCCAGTGGTCCGGAAAAACAAGACGACATTACCGGGCCCTTAAATGGTGCCTGGCTTCTGTGTGGAGAGGGCATACCCTTTAAGGGATATGGGAGGGGGTGGTCCCAAAGTCACATCCCGTCCCCCCTAAGACCCCTCAGGGACGACAAATGAACAGGTACATACAGCTGATGACCCAGGCGGAGGGATGGTTAAAAGTTGTTGGTTATGATGAGTGGGACGTATTCTCGTGTGCTCTATATTTCTGGGTCCCGTGAAGTGTGCCGGAGGTAACGGATTTCGTGCCGGCATTGGCCGCATGATGAGGTCCACTAGGCCACAAGACTAACCACAGAACAACTGGACTGCTCTCCTCCCTCTCAACCAAACCAACCTAAATGTTGACTTCCTCCTCTCCTCCTCCTATGCAGCAGCATCTTTCCTACTCTGTCATCACGTCTCCCAGCGTGCTTCGTCCATGGGTTCTCCAGGCTCCTTTGATCGTTCTATTCCGACGTTTTAAATATTCGGTTATCTCGGCTTTTTACTTTACTCCTCCAACTCTTATCGTAGTTTCTGTGCTTCCCCTTCCCTTTTTTCATTTCTCCCTCTTCCGTCTTTCTTTGCTCCCAACTCTTCTTCACAGTCTGATTCCTAATTCTCCTTCACTTGCCCAGGTGGCTTCTTCAACCTGCACCTTTTCCCCACACATCTCGCTTTTCCATCACCTCCCTTCGCCACTATCCCTCTTACTTCGACCCATATCCAGCTCCGCCACTGCCTCACTGCAGTCCTCCCTTCCCCCCAACCCACTGTTCTCCACGAGCCAGGAAATACCTGGGAGTTCCGGGCTTTCATCTCGGCTCGTCAATATCACGTCTCCTCCTCCTCCTCCTCAGGAGAGGCGTATGGCCGACCGACCGACCCATCAGCGACATGGCTTCTGGCGTGACTCCGTAATGTTGTGGTTGTTACCCTCGTCGGCTCTGATCCTTCCCTCTGCTGCTGCTTTCGCCATGTTTGTTCAGGGAACACGGAACAAAGTGCCTTTTTATAGAAAAAGACACCTTATCGTCTGTCTAAATGAGGATATATCTTGCGTGGATACGAGAATGTGCTCCGCACAGGCAGGGAAAAAAATGTCACTGATATGTATGGGCAAGAGCTCTGCTGTTTAAGTACGGAGCAGCGTCTTTTGTGCTACGCGAAAGTAACAGTTCCCTGAGCAATGGGAAAAGCAGGTATGGAGACATACATCCCTCTTCCTTCTAACATAAACAATTCAGTGGTTGTTTATTCTTCAGTTCTCTTCCCGTATCTCCTCTGCATTTTCTATTATGATCCAATTGATCTCATTCATCGTTGCTCATGTACAGCAAGCAGGTACTGGGAACTGCCCCGTGTATGAAAGGGGAGAAGTGCATGTATGTACGGTAAAAAGCGAGGGAGTGCTCTGAAAGCGGCATATATGCTGGGAGAGTCGTCTCTGTGTGGAGGCGGTCGGGATGAGGGTGTGTCGTATGAGGAGGGAAGCAGTATGGAGGAGGGGAGAGGGTCGGTGGGGCAATTGTGTACTGGGAGGAAGTCCCTTGTGTTTGAGGTGTGGCAGTGTGCTGTGTATCTAAGGGGCGGCTGAAAGGCATTGTGTATGCGCTCGCACGCACGTGTATGTATGCGAATTTGAGTGTGTGTGTGTGTGTGTGTGTGTGTGTGTGTGTGTGTGTGTGTGTGTGGGTTTATGTATATGAGGAGTGTCTGGTACGTACAACTATGTTCGAGAGAAAAAAACAAATCCTTACCACTGACGTACAAATAAGTTGAAAGCACCTCTGACTAGTCTGCATGCCACGAGGAAAGTAACAGTAAGTCAGCAGAACTCAGCGAAGAATACAATGTACCGATAGATGGCACAAACCGTATACAGATGTATACTTATCTGATACAACGGCTGGTTCTCTTAACGTTCTTGTGGCCTTGTGTATATTCTAAACGAAAATGTATTTTAATGTACAAGTGCGCCGACGATAGCCATGTGTGTGTGTGTGTGTGTGTGTGTGTGTGTGTGTGTGTGTGTGTCTAAAGGCTAGGGTTGGCAGGCCGCAGAGCGTGTAGGTGATTTCAACGATCTTGTTGACAGGAACTTTCAACTGAACACTTTCCTGATTTGTCACTTCTCGCTAACATTATTCAACCCCCCTCGCCTCCGACGGGTCCATCTCCTATTAATTTGGTCTTGTTCGCAGGTACAGTGAAGGAAGAGCGTGAATGAGGAGGTGGAGCTCCAGACAGCCAGTATCTGGGACTTGCCGCCTACACGGGAGTCCAGAGCGGCCGGCCCACGGGAGGAGAGTCAGTCTGAGCAGGACGGTGCCACGAACGGACGTGTGGCGCTTGGCTCTTGTGGTCTCCCGTGCCCACAGTGCTGACTCCAACTGTGCTGTGTTGAACTATCGTAAGCTCTGCCGACAACCACCCGCCCTGCCGCAGCAATCATGGGAGTTGAGGATAAGAAGAAGAAGAAGGGTCAGAAGGATAAGCGTCCCGTGACGCCCAAGGAGAGGTGCATCTGCCAGATCTGCACGTGCGGGTGAGTTATCGTCTCCCATGTCTCCGTCTCTGACCCACCCACCTGCCTCATTTCCACAGGTGAGACGAAAGGCCCTCCGTCGTCGTCTCCCCACCCTCCCCTCAAACCCGTGCGTCAGTCGCCCCAGTCGTCCTCCCACTGGGTTGTAATCCCACAGTTTTTTAAGGCAACAGAAGTTATATCGCGATGTGGTGTGCCGTGGGCCGGGAGAGTGTGGTAGGGGGCGGGGCCTTATTTGGTAGCGTGGCCCACTCACCGCCACCAACGCTCTGTACATGCGAGAGACGGCGGCGCCCTTCAGGCCCGCCCACGGCTCTGCACGCCCATACCAAACACCTCATTATCCGCATTCGTTGGGGGGGATAAAAAATGAATAAATCCCAAACCACTACAACAGAAGACAAGGTCGTGGACACTCCCTCTCGTATTTGAGGTCCTCGGTCAACCTCGTCGAGATACCCCGGCTGGGTTCGACTCGGTGCACTTCATGAGGTCATTCGCTATAAACGACTCTACTGTGTATACTGACGGCGGTACAACCCACAAGAAAATCAGATGTCAGGACTCATTTTTTTCTTTCTTTCTTTCGCCTGGTTGCTGGGGAGGAGGCGATGGTGGGGCTATAAGCTGGGGGCGGCCGGGCAGGAGAGCGCCAGGGGTCCACCGGGCAACCAAGGGCGCCACAAGGTGAAAGTCTGCACCCGCTGCCTCAGCATTCACTCCTCCTCCTCCTCCTCCTGCCCCTCCACGCTCACTGATTCCTCCCCCTCCTTGCTCACTTTTTCTCTTCACTCTCTCTATCTATCTCTCTGTTTTCTCCCTGGAAACTTACGTTTCTCCTCCACACTCACTCTCTCTCTTTCTCTCTCCACATTCACCCCATTCCTCTCTTGATTCACGCCTCCCTTCAGCCTCCCTCGTCTTTCTGTGAAATCCTCTTGCAACACAACAGTAATCTTGTGTTCGTGTCATGACTTCCATGTCGGATTTCTTTTTATTCTTTCCAGTTTCTCTACCGGTCCATAACTGTGCCCCGGGACCCCTTTCTTGAGAGGGTTCTGGAGTTGCTCCAAGACCCCCTTTTCCAGGAGCTTCTGCAGCTCCAAGACTGCGCTACTTCCAGCAGCTGGGGAAGTGATGCAGTGTTCTGTACCGATAATTTCTTCGACGAGACTTTACACTCGCGTTGTAAACAAATGCAGGCGGAGTCCGGTTACACCACCATTCTGTCTAGTCTCCCTCCTATATTACCACCCCGCTCCAGTACGGATCAGGTGCTCCTCCAGAACACCAGACGCCGCCGTAGAGCCCCACCAGGTAGATGTTCCTCCACAGAGAGCAGCAATTGCTTCGCCAGCGCCTTCAAGTAGCACTCCGTCCTCACCCACCCCTTGCCACTTTCACGTCTAGAGCCCCGTGCCGCCTCCACCACCACCCTCCTCCTCCTCCTTCGCCCCACCCAAGCCACCCACCACTGTACACTGCCCCCCCCCCCCCTCACCCCCAGTGGGTGGTGGGCAGCGAAGGGAAATACCCTCACCGATCAGAGTACCTCAAGGTGCTCTCCTTGACTCCACGCCTACACGGGTCTCTCCTCTGATTATTCCCCACAACCCCCGAGTTCAGTGTTTGGTCCTTAGCACCTGCACCTCGCCCGGCCCTGTGAAGGGGCACCGGTGACTCTCCTCCTCGTTCATGACAGCCCTGACAACCCTGATATCTACACTTGGCCGCGCGCACACACACACATACACACAAAAGGCCAGCAGGGAACCCGCACAAATGCATGATATTGCATACACCAATTTGCCAGCAATGTACGTTGACACGGTAATAAACATTGGTATAAAGGCCGGTACCTGATGCAACACACCTGGCCAAAGCATTTACGGTCGTGACGAAATGTCCTGACACAAGGCGAAGGATACCTCGCACCTGTGCCACATCTCCTGCTCCATTGATGACATCACGCAACTTGGCAACGCCGCAGCCACCTGCAGCCGTCGACACCTCTGTGGACGTGGTTGAATATCATCAATTCTACCGTCTCGCCATCTTTCGACTTCAAGATCACCACCGGTTTATGAGAGAAAATAATTCCCTTATACGTGAGCCAATATCTCACACTCATGATAAAACTCCTGACTCTCGAAAGGTCTCACTCACGCGCCACACTAAACATAAACATTGACTAAACGTGCCAAACGCCACCCCAGTGGATGCCTGGTGGTTCACAGTCGACATAACTAACCGGAGCTTCGGTTCTTCGCTCAGGAACATGGCTCGAGACTGTCTGCTCCAAGAAGCACTTGCTTCAGCAGCGGTGTCGTGAACAAACACAGTGTCTCGGGCTGAGGAAGCCAAGGGGGCCACGCCCGCATGTGTGGGGAGCCACTCACTCAAGTCATACGACCAATACCAACCCCAGCAGCCCCGCCGCCGCGCCGGACCGGGTCGGGCCTGGTCGGCCACTCCCTCCCTTTTGCCCAGCAAGAATCAAGAGGCGTCCTCATACCAATCTGCCCTGAAGGAAACTTCCCAGGATGAACAACATCTCGCCCACGTCTCTCTCTCTCTCTCTCTCTCTCTCTCTCTCTCTCTCTCTTTCTCACGATGTCCACGAAGGGTAGAGGAAGGGCCACCTACACTCCCTTCAAAACCCAGATATTCCGAGAGTGTGTGAATACAACAGCGCCTCTTCTCGGTTTATACAGTACTCTCCCCTCTACTCCTACTACTCCCTCTCCCTCCCCCAGCTCCACGCCTTCAACACTCTCCCGACACGTAAACATAGCTGAGACGTGGTGGTGTAGCCTCGGAGTTTTAAAGTCAGGGTTTAAAGACCCCTCTCCTCTCCTCCACCCCCTCGACGCACGTGATGCACTTGTTTTCAGTGTGGAAGCTTCGGTTCCCACTGTGAAGTCCACTGTTCTCTGTCTCTCTCTAAAAGGGGTGAGCGAGTAATCGTACGCAAGGGTCGTACCACTTTGGTCAGGGGTCGTTCCGTCATGGGGTCGTACCATTGTACTTAAGGTTCGTCGTACTGTCTTGTGCTCAAGGGTTTTAATTGGATAACAAGCTGGGCAACTACCTAACCACGGGCGCCAGGACCCGCGCAATGACATCACCATGACAGTGATGCCGCCACCATCGTCATGACAGTGACAACAACAACACCACGAAAGTGACATCATGACCACCATGATGGTGACAACACCAGAGGGAAGAGTTACGGGGAATGTTATTAAGTATATATATGTAAGCGGAAGACTCGACGGCACCAACGCCAGCGAGACGGAACTGGGAGGACGCGTTGGAGAGCGTTTAGTAATATCGATCAAAGACATTACAAAAATACCGAAGGGTGTTGATCCAAATTGGGTTCACGGTCCTGACGGAATTTCTACGTATGCGCTGAAGACGTCGTGCGAAGACGCGCTCGACCCACCGCTCGAAACGTTGTTCAAGATGTCGCTGGGAAAAGGCTTTAAGTGCCACCAGGGGAGCGGGAGAGAGGGAACAAACGTCAGTCCTATATTTACATGAGAGAAGATCAAGGAGAAGGCGCTGAACTACAGAGCGGTCTACCTGAGGAGTGAGGTCTGTATGGTACTGGAAAAGATAATAAGGAAGCAAATGGATGACTTTATTACTCAGGGAAACTAAGTGAGCGACAACGCGGCTTCTGGGAAAGGTCATGAGTAACGAACCTCTCAGACTTCCACGAGAGAGTGAGCTCTGTTTTAGAGAAAGGAGAAGGCAGGGTGGATTTCCGTATTTGGACTGCCCGAATACATTTGGCACTGCATCTTACAGGAGGATGGTAAAGAAGATAAATTCCTCATGCAGGAATGTGGGGGGAGGGGAGGGGAGGGACTATTTCCCAGAAGGATTGAACTCCTACGCAAATATGTTTGCAGACGATGTCAAAGTCATGAAAAAAGTGAAAAGCGAAAAGGGACTGTTGTTTCTGATGCTTGGGGAAATTCAACCAGAGTATTTGTAAAGTAATGAGGGTGGGACAGTGCGAAAGAGGGCCTCGATATGAATATCATCTAGAAAGAAATAAACTGAAGCAATCTGTTTGTGAGAGACTTGGAAGCAAAAATCATCCCCAACGAGTCATCAGAATCCCACAGAAGAGATTAAGACGACAGACTGTCTGATGCCAAATATCAGAATAATGTTCCAGTTTACGGATAAGGAAATATTCGGCAAGCTATTCACATCTTACATACTGACCAAAATTAGAATATGCTTCCAAGGTTTGGTCACCGCACTTAAAGAAGCACGAAGAACTAACAGAGAAGGTCCGGCCGAGTTACATGGAGAGGGTAGAGGGCTTGAGTTTGTCAATCATGGAAGAGAGGAGAGTATACAGTGACTTGATTACGTCTGTTAAGCTTTTAAACCAGCTTGATGATGCAAACAGGGAACAGTCCCTCGAAGCATGCAAGGATGCAATGATTAAAGACAAAACGTGAAAGTAAGGAAGGGACTTGTGAGAAAAGATGTGAAGAAGTACTTTTGTAGCATAAGAGTTGTGGACGTAAGGAATAAATCTATCTATGAGGTTGTGAACGTGGACGGATTCCAAGAATTTACAAAGTTGTGTACCAGCGGAGCAAGTCCACGAGATGGGCCCAACGAGTGGAGAACTCCCTCCCCGTCCAGTACAAACAGATGTTTACTTCCACCACCACCTACTTAGTGACAACACCACAGCCATGAAAGTGACTTAACACTGCCAGCATGACAGTGACATCATCACCATGACAGGGATAACACCATGACTCATTTATGGCTCTTCCACAACACAAGGACAGCAAGGCCGTTACACCATGAAATTGCCAGAATACTACCATGAACAATATATATATAACACTGCCGTAAATGACACCACTACCACAGGAAAATGAGGACACCATGATAACGCCTGGCGACACCACCAGTACAACAGTGACAACGCCATCGAGACGGTGGTACCACCACCAGAACTCAGACAACACAGTAAGAACATCACCATGATGGTAACACCGCCACCATAAGTGACAAAATGACGGCAATGCAGTGACAAAGCCGCCTTGACAGACACCACAATAACAGTGACAACATCAGCAGAAGACAGTGGCAACACTATCATGACACTGAAACCACCATAAGACCAAACACACTGACACCAAAATCATAACATTCGTTGACAACGGGAGGACAATACAGTGACGTTACCACCATGGCAGTGATACCATCACCATAATAGTGACAACAACAGCAAAATACAGTGACACCACAACTGTACAGAACAGTAACAACACCACCATAACACCATAACTTACATCATCACTTTGACATAGAGACAACACTCCCTTAACAGTGACCCCCCACCACCAATCATGGGGCACTGATAAACACCGCCACCACGCCCGGCGTGGAATGACAGCACCAACATCAGTGGCAACACCACCAGAACATAGGCAACACCACCACGACAGTGAGAAAACCACCATAACAGAGTAACACACTTCCGTGCCACACAAAACAACGTGTTGTGTTGGGGTCCCGGGTAACACATGTGTAATATTTTACAGTCCCACTACCACATGTGCAGTACACGCTTATCGACAGGGAGCAGCAGCGTCAGCAGCGGCGGCGGCCCTAACCTCCCTCCCACTGCACCAAGGGGCGGGCTGTGTTGTACCAGCCAGCCTGGCTGCTAACAACGTCGGCCCCAGCCTCTGACCTTGGCGTACCCCTTTGGCTGTGGCCGGCCGGCGTGTGACCCAGAAAACACACGAGTTGTGTTCAATTATATCGAGGGAGAAGAATTGGCTTCTTCCCCTCCCTTCCTCTGCTTGCTTGACCTCAACCCTCACTCATGCA
>JAUUDW010162008.1:0-14837 GCA_032361385.1 Panulirus guttatus | reverse complement strand
TATTATTTTTTTTTTTTCCTATGATTTTGCAAATTCTACATTGTAGAATTTTTAGTTTGTGGTCCCCTAGAGAAGATGAATAACGTCTGTTCTGTCCATACAGATATATCACTGACGGGAATCTTGACTTCCCTGCTTTGGTGACAAATCCTCTCTAAAGCTTTTTTTCCTTATTTGGTAGACTGATTTGAATAGCAGACTAATGAATAGTACATCAGCAGGTGAAAGATGCTGTTCCTGGCTTATATGGCAGCTTAGAGGTGGGAGACTATGGCTATTCCCGAGTGCAAGAGATACCCCCAGCTGCTAGTGCTAAGGCAAGGCGACAAAGAAGGGAGAAGGGACGGCAAGGTTGGTTTTTAAAAGTGTGATTTTGCGATCAGCTATTTTGAGCTCATTCTTTGTTAATTACCTTGTCGTTAAAGGAAGATTCATCTTGAAGGCTTTACCAGTACTCGTAATGGCTGATCGCAGACAGTAGACTCTGGTTAATGTTACCAATAGTTATTATTTTATTAGTTAATGTTATGAACCCCTTGGTGTTGCCAGCTTTTACTTAATCAGGGCAGTAGCCAGGGGTGACCAATACAGGCTGTGGCTCACCCCAGGCCAATCCTGTCACTTTCAGTGGGTTCATCATTTTGTTACAAGTTACATTATTACCTTTTGTTGTCTGTCATGATTATGTGTGTCTGTTATTGTCACTTGAATTACAGTAAAGTTACTGAATTATTTTTATAATTGCATGGGCAGTGTTCCCTTTCATCTGTATCCATCCATCCTCCCCATGTAAGCTGTTGGGCCATTTGCTTCAGATAGGGCCCATCCACTTGATTTACATTGGCCCAGACCCCTTCAAGCTGTGTGGGTTAGCCAAGCTGTATAGACCCAAAGAATCACTTGATCCTATCCGTGACAGATGAAGGTATTTCCTCAGGAAGTGTCTCGCACTAGAAAGTTTACTGTGGTAAATTATGTGTAGCGGCATCTTCATTTGCTGGGCTTTATCATGAAAGAGAAGATTTAGGTTAATCCTTATCCTCAGCGTGATAATTATTTTAAGATGTTTTGCCTCATACAATTTTTGTCTCATGCAGATATGCCAGAGACAGGCAGAAAGCTTTAAAGAACACAATTCTGCAAGCAAGAATACTGTTAAAAGTTAGTTTAATCACTGAACATCACCTATATGTTCGTATTCCAAACCTGTGTCAGGATGCCTTTTATAAGTTACAGTCGACTATGAGCATTACTACCCTAGTAAAGTCATAGTGCAGTACTTAATGAAACATCATCATGAACCATCTTACCTCTTAAGAGTACTGGATCTAACCATTTTGTGGAATGTGATGTTTTAGGGCGAGTGGGGAAAATGGGTACTGAGGCATGGCGAGAGGTACTGTCGGAGTGTCACTGGTCCGTGGTTGTTTTTTCAGTCATTATTTTGCTTTATTTAGTTATATATGGATACATGGATGTACGTATGAGAAACTTTGAGAGCTGGTATGCCTCCATGTATTTGTTTCTGTACATGGCGTGTGTGTGATTAAGTTTACATTATCACATTATTCATTAAGCGTTTTACTTATTTACTTTCTTGTCTCAGGAACCACATCAGTGAAGCCCCTGTAATGAACAGAAAACTGGCTGTAGCCATTGATTAGGACCACAGGTGAAGAAGTGTAGTGATCTTGTGTGTGTGTTTGTGTGAGGTGAGAGCAGGACAGTTTAAGAATAAGAAGTTAGTTTTCAGCATTTTCAGAATGGAAGTTACATATTGGGCATAACGGATCACATGATACATTGAACCTTTGTTTGTAGTGTTGCAGAGATGAGTGATTTCCAGAACACAGACAAGAAAACGTCACTCATACATACTTAGAGAGTGCAGTTTCGTATGGGTATATATTTAATGGGGTAGAATTTAAGACTTTGTTGGGGGGGTGATTGTTTAGTGCTTATTAAGTCTGTACTGTGTGTATGTGCTTAGTCAGTTTGTTTGTTAGGGGAGGGGGATTCAGTAATTGTAGATGGTTGAAATGTGAAGTAGAGATAAGGTTTTTATTTGTCTTTAGGGATTGGTTGTTAGTGAGGTTTGGGCGAGAGGGGCCTTGGGTTCTTGCAAAGAATTGGTTGCTAAGCATGTTGAAGCAAGATTATACTGGATTTGTTTCTGTTTTGTCGTAGAAGTATTGGGTGTTTGTAGTTGATAGGCAGCCAGTTATTGTTCGTAGGGCCTTGTGGTTTGCAGTTTTGTTATATTCACTTCTAAGAAGTTGGATGATATGGCAGATAAAGCATAGTTTAAGATGAGGTGAATAAACTGTTTGTAGAGGATGCTAAGGGATTCTTTCTGTGCAAAATTGGTGCCAGCATATGTTCTTAGGGCATTTAGTTTGTTGAATGTCTTTGTGTTGATGTTTGTGGTGTAGGGAATAAATGTCGTATGTGTTGTATGCATCATCTAGTTTGGTTGGAATTCTGTAGTGTGAAATTGGTTAACCATTCAAGGTTATGGGACGGTTCAAGTTAAATTCATGTCATTCCAAGGTTAAGAGGGTGATGGTGGATTTCTTTAGGGATGCAGACAAGTTTCAAGCGAGCCAGTGTTCTACTTGTGTGAAGAAGTTTCATTGTTGTGCAGGTAGTATCATGGTGTCGTGATGTGATTGTGAAAGTACTTGTGCAGTGTAGTCTGTAGGAGGTGTTGGAAGGTCATGTAGAAAGAGATTAAAGAGGGTTGGAGAAAGAACTGCTGCTTGGGGGAACTTTGTTGTAGAGTTTCAGAGTTATGGAGATTAAACCATTATGAATGACTGGCTTGTCTCGCAGTAATGAGTAAGGTAACTACTTTTGTCATTTTTGTGGAGTATGGTGTTGAGTATTTTCAGTGGGAGGATTTGTTGGGAAAACTGTGCTAGATGTCTTGTAGCCCATGCCTTGCACTCATACAACATCATTGGAACTACAGTACCATCAGACATACCCATTTTCAACCTTCCAGATGGTCAACCTCTTTTTCCAAACATTCCTCATTACTCCCAGAACATTCATCCCTTCATACACCCTTTGACTCACTCCTGCTTCCATGGTTCCATTTTCTGAAAGCACAAAACTACAGACTTGGATGAACTTTGTGATTACAGGAGTGATTGAAAGTGTGTGGATCAGGTGTTTGCTTTGAAGAGTGTGTGTGAGAAATATTTAGAGGAACAGAAGGTTGTATGGGGCAATTATGGATCAGGAAGAAAGGATGCTAGAGATGCTTTGTGGAAAGTGGTATGAATATATACTTGGCATGGAAAGAAAACTATCAGAAGCACCAAGAAGTTTTTATCAAGAGAGTAAGGCATGTGTGCCTCTGGGTAAAGAGGAGGGTGAGTGGTTCCGCATGCAGGTGGGTCTGTAGCAGAGATGTGTGATGCCACCATGGATGTTTAATCTGTTTATGAATGGAGTGGTTAAGGAGGTAAACATGATGGTTCTAGAGAGAGAGGCAAATCTGCAGTCTGTAAAGTGGGGTTGGGGCTGCTGTTTGCTGATGATTCAGATCTGGTGGCAGATTTTGAACAAGAAATTGCAGAATCTAGTTTATGAGTTTGTGAGAATAAGAGAAAGGAGACAGTTGAAAGATACTGTGAATAAAAGTAAAGTTTTTTAGTTTAGCAAGGGGGAGAGACAGGTCATTTAAAATAGGAGTTTGAATGGAGAGAACCAGGGGAAAGTGTAGTGAATTAGATACGTGAGAGTAGACATGACAGATAGAACCGTGGTTGCCAAATTGAGCCATAGGATGGGTAAGGGGGTCAAGGTCTTGGGCTCAGTGAGAAGTATATGGAAAGAGGTGACTGTCCATGAGGGCAAAGAGAAATGTGGTTGATGCTATGTCATTACTGATGGTGTTGTATGTAAGTAAGGCATGAGCTGTAAATGAAGAACTGCTGAATTAGAAATTAGATATTTAAGGACGTATGTGGTATGACGAGTTTTGATTAATAATATAAGATGTGATAAAGTAAGAGAAAGGTGCGGAAGTAAGAAGGGTATGTATTAGAGAGCTGAATGGGGTCTGCTGAAATGGTGTGGAAATATAGAGAGGATGAGTGCGGAGAGGCTGATTAAGCGGATATATTCTTTTGGAAATGAAGGGAACGGGGAGAAGGGGAGACCGAGAAGGTTAAAGGATTGAGTGGAAGACTGTTTAAGTGTTCTGAGTCACATTATATAGGAAGGTGTGAGGTTTGCAAAAGAATAGAGCAAATTGGAGCAATGGGGTATACAGTGCAGGGGGTAATGCATTGTCAGTGGGCTGAATCAGGGCATAATATGTGGTAAAGGGAAACTTAAGAAAGGTGTGTGGGGCAGGGCTTTGGATATGAGGCTCTGGTTTTCGTCCATGATACACTTTAACAAGAGAGTGGATTTGAGCAAGTGAGGCCATTTTTCCTTTGTTCCTGGTCCTGCCTCGCTGTGTGGGGAATGCCAAAGAAATATGAAAAAAATAACAGGAATACTTAGAAACTTGAGATAAAAAACAAAGTAATGGAAACAATATATGTATACACCATACTTTAAGTGAAGACAAAGAAAACTGATTGGCAAGTGCAAAAAATAAATATGTTTTGTATACTTACACTCACAAGATCCTTTGTCTGCTTCAAAACTTCTGATTTGTAGGTGACTTAAAGAATTATATCTGTGATAGCATAGGGGCTGTAAAAGTTGTTACAGAAGCTAGGCCACATATTTCATGGAGCTCATTTTGCTTCAGTTTCAGCATAGAACATAAAGATTTTATCAAATTGCTTCTGTAAGTCATAAATGGTATAATTTCTAACACCATGCTCTTCACATGAAAGCACTTTGGCTTTCCCTACTTATGTTTCTACAGTGTTTTCCATTTTCATACTGTAAAGAATTCTGCTTACACTTCTGACCACTGACATTCTTTTAGGTATCGTTAACATTTTATTCCAAGGAGGATCTATGATGAGAGTTAAGTAAAGCAAAATTTAAAAGAAACTTCTTTGAGAGTATAAGGCTGAAGCATTGTGGCGTAAAAACCTACACGGTAGCTGCTGGCAGTATTGTCAACTACTTTGGCATACTTTGAATCTCAGAGGTGATCGAATTTCCAAGTTTTAGAAGATTTTCTAAGTTTTTGAATTCAGCACATTAGGCCTCAAATCATCTGAATTTTATAGGTTTCAGACTTTAGAGTTCCCAGTTTCAGTGGTTGTTCTGTAAGCTACATATTTTTGTATACCTGTTTGCTGTTTCTCACCTTATTAAGGTGGCATCAGGAATAGATGATTGAGCCTTTGAGGAAAAATCCTGTCATAGTGCCTTCACTTGTTACTGATTTTAGAAAGCAACAATACAGTTGGGAAGGATATCCACCCCTTCCGTTCCAGCCTGTCTTTATAGGGTGAATGCAGTAGAATTAAGGGAGATATGTCTGGCTTAATTGGTCTTCTAACAGTTTCTTAATACTGATACCCTCTTATTGAAGTAAAAGTGATGATTTCTGAATAGTAACTGTATTCCATTTTCTGTAGTACATAGTTTACTTTGCCAACCCTGCTAAGCTGTGGAAGTCTTACCTTTGATGTTTTATTCTAACAGCTATGACCTGACCCTTTTCAAAGGGCAGATTTTTCAGTTTCTTCAAAACTCTTAGTTTATATTTCCAGTTTATATTTCCCTCTTCTTTATCTTTTTAACCCATTTCATACTAGTCTCCTTCATTCTTGCCAGTTTCACAAGAAACATATTGAAAAAATAAGTGATGACAAAGAAATAATGGAATCTCATTGGAAAGAACAGAGAAGAAATGAGGAGAAATTAATAAATAGATTGGAACCATACTCTGAACTAGGCATTTCTTACTTGATCAACCATCATCACACCATATGTCTTCATATATTTCACTTCCAACACATCTACCCTTTAGTATTTTTGCATTTAGGTCCAATGACTCGCATCCTTACAACACCATCGAGACTATTGTACCATCAAACTACCAGGATTAATTTGCCATCAAACTTCCCATCTTTTGTCCTCAAAGACAATGACTTCCACTTCTTTGTGCACCCTAGACCTTTGCTTCCTCCCCACTCATATAGTTCACTTCAACTTCAGCACTTCCCTCCACTGCCATATCCACTCCTTTGTATCCAAAACACTTCATTTCCTCCTGGTTCTAACTATTCAGACTCACACTCAGAAAAACCTTTTACTCTCCCCTGCTAAACCTTGTAACCTTTCATTCTCTTTAACTCTCAGTATCCTCCTTTTGCACACCCTCGCAAGCTCAGTCACCAAATTCTGTGGTTTTTCCCTCATGTCTGCCACCAGAGTTTGTCATCTGCAGACAGCAAGTGACCTTTTTTTTTTTTTTCTACTGATTGTTTGCTGCTTCCTGTGCAGCAAGATGTTACCAGAAACAGTTAGAGAAGGGCATCATTTGTTCACATCTGCTCTCTATCTGTCAGGGATAATGCACCAAAAGCAGAGTCAAGCCCCATTAATCTTTCCATGGTCAGTGGAACCTTTCCTCTGACCACATTGATATTAATAGACTTGTATATTTATGTTTAGTCATTCATATATACAGTTACACACTCATAATGCTCACAAACAGCCTCATGCAAACAAATATACTTTTGGGTTTCCATAACATTCCTCTTTATGTCTGCTGAGGCATTGACACAAAAACTTATATACCGGGAATCCTCTGTAACATGCTTCAAGCTACATCTCTGTCTTCTTTAACTCCCTCTTTCCTTTCCTCCATTGTCACCAAAACACCAATCCACACCATTTATTCCCAAGCACTTACAAGAGTGAGGTAGGCAGATTTTCATGTTTTAGATTCATTCTTTATTCCGTAATTTTTTTTTGATTTCAAATGCATTGTAAAATTTAGTTTAGATTTTGTTTTTGAAAAGGTGATGTTATATGACTACATTACATATTCATGTTTAATGGTATTCCTGCAACTAGAATTGTGCTTAGAAAGATTTTTTTTTTTCCATACAAATCAAAAGCCACAGTAATGAGTGGCAAGATCTTTAAACAACTTTATCTCTGAGGACAAGGTTTGATTTTAATCTCTGTTGGAAGCTCAGTCATGCTGCATCAGAAACGTAATGACAGACTGTTGATTGAGATTATCATCTCAAAAGAATCTCCCTGGCTGTATCCCTGATCTCTGCTGGGAAAATATTAGCCAGTGTAACTAGAGTTCAGTATTTGTTTTAGGGTGTTACGGAAATATTAACTGGAGTCTTTGCAGTAACTTTGTGGTGATGGGATAGTAAAACTAAGATAATAGAGTTGTTATTTGATAAGTTTATGATTAGTCATTTCATCTGCAAATTTTTTTTGAGAACCAGACACATTTGATATGAGCCAGAATTTCAAAGGTATCTTTTTTATAAAGGTTTACTTTTAGAGTTGAAGAATGTTTTATGTTATGATAAAAGGATTAGAATAGGATAATGATGATAGAACATATTGTTTATTTCTTTATTATTTGATACTCTGCACATTAACAGGTATTACAGAGTTTCCCTAGAAAACTTGGTATCCAATTCAATATTAGAATAAGTTTATTTTCAGAATTTAAGTTGCAGGAATCATTGCTGAGATGGATAAATGGGGATATACTGCATTGTTTTATTTTATAAGAGTTTACGGAGTGTATTTACCATCATTATGGTCGTTGACAGTCGGATATAGAACCAGTCTATTACCGTACCACTACAGTCACTGAAAATCTGATATAGAACCAATCCATTACAGTACTACTGTGATGAATGTAGTCATTATTGATATGTAAATCCAGTCATCAGTGGCAGGCACTGATTGGGCAATTTTACGGTTTCCTTTGTTGGAATTTTTTCCATCTTTCTCTCTAAAACACCTCACAATTTCCTCATCTCCTTTGATGGATTTTTTTTACCATCTTTCTTCCTAAAACTCACCGTAATTTTTCCATCTCCATTGATAGATTTTCCAGCATTCTTTTTAAGAACCCCTCACAATTTTCCCATCTCTGATGGATTTTACTGTATTCTTGATATCTCTGTAATATTTAACCTATCTTCAAAACCGAACAACACACATTTACCTAAGAATGCTTCAAAGAAACTGGCAGTACAGTTCAGATAATTTAGATTATTTTCTTCTGAACAGTTGTTTTAGTTATACAAAGGGTTGATTCATCCTTGTATTGAGCACTGCTTTCACATCAAGGGTGGTTTTAACTCCACATTCTCTGTAGATATTATCGAGTCTGAAGCCATCAGACTTGTTATCTCTTTTTCTGGCCGTAAAACTAGACAGACTCTCCTTATGCTACAGTGTTGGTTGTTTTTCTCTTCTGTAGATATTTCTTTCGTTGCTTCCCATAAGAGCTGGCTGCTTGTGTGCCTTCACCATTAGATATACCATGTAATTCTCTGCAAGCTATTACATCACATGGTTAATGTGTGCCCTTTGGCAATTCAGGGGTGGGCCACTGCGATGAGTTTATTTTTTCCAACATCATGATGCCTTAAAACTCTTTACCCCCTCGTGTCTTTCCTAACAACTATTTTCAAAAGTCAGATAGTACACTTCTTTCAGTACTCTGTAAAATATTTTTCCTTTTCTCTTTTATTCATCACCTTTATACATTTTTGTATTTCTGTCTAGGTCTAGCCTCAGTGAGGACTTTTGTCCATAATTGAAGCCACCAACTTAGAAAAAAGGAGTTGTTAGAAACAGGGAATTGCCTCCATTTGATTATAGGACCTAAATATAAGATGGAGGAGACCTACAGCAGTTAAACCAGATACACATACTGTAGGAATGTGCCCCCTTTTTTTCATACTCGCTGTTTCTTGCCCTTAAAAGGTAGCAACCATGCTATATGGCATGCAGAAGTTCTGAAAAGAGAACACTTCCTGCCATTTTGCCATATGATGTATTTTCATGAAGTAAAGTTATAGCAACAGCAAGAATGAGATCAATATTTAACCCATCCCTGTTCATTTAAATTTTTTATTAAGTCAGAAAAATGTCTTTAAAACTGACATAAATGGAACCTGTAACTAGAGCATAGCCCAGTTAAGATTATCAGCAGTAAATGCAATATGTTACATACTTAAAAAGAAACAGGTCGCCCCCAGTACTGGGTTTTGTCCGTGCATCAGTCCAGCAATTTACAGATATAATCAACAGGCAGTATTACCAACACCAATTGCAATACTTTTTTTTGTTCATGTCACTCATGTATAGGAAATTTCTCAATGATGAACCCATGATCAAAAGCACACAGTTGCCAGAATGTTGCTTCATGACATTTAATGTGTCCAGCACACCTTTATTGCAGCCACATCAAACCAGCTTTTAGCAAGTCTTTATAACTTCAGGCAAGGTCATCTACTTTGGGAGGTAAGAGCTATCTTGAAAAGAGTCCATCCCCAATGAGGTAGAAAAGGATTGGTTCATGGACACTGTTCTCTGTCCATATATGGATCATATATGTTGTTCATCAAGTTAGGTCGTCTAAGTTTTTCTTCAAGTTAGATTGTCTAAGTTGTTCATTAAGTTAGATTGTGTAAATTGCCCAAGTTAGATTGTCTAACTTGTCAGTCTCCATATATAGCTACGTTGGTAAAAAGTGGATCTCATGTGCTGTAACTTCACAGCATAGGTTGGAGAAATTCCTCAAATATATCAGCCCTTTTTTGTGAGCAGTAATTTGCACGTGTTGCTTACCTGTAAGAGATAGAATTTATTGTGTAAAAATCATATCTCACAAAAAATAGTGTTTGCATTTACTTTCCACTCATGTCCACGTCTCCAAATTTGTGTAGTGTATATTGATACGAAGAGAAGTTTGGTTCTTCATATGTGGAACAAAAGCAGAAAAGTAATATATTTTGACATCCATATAAAAATATTAAGTATTTCATTGAATCCACTTGTGCAGTCATTCAGAAGATCTTATTTTGTCAGGACAGTCTTCTAGAATCTCCATCTGGAGCTAAGATATTTTTAGCTTAGCAACGTTGATTCACAGTGTGATATCCACATATCCCATACTATCATTTTGCCACGAACTGCTAAGGGCATTTTGCCTCTGGAGGCTGCACCCTCTGTGTTAGAATGCATATTGAAGATGAGCAATGTTTTCTAGTGCCAAACACAAATAGCAGTTTGTCAGTTGAAAGTGATAGTGTGCTCCAGTTACCAGCACTGCTGTGCCACTGTCCACAGTTTCCTTATAATTATTTGGCTGTGCATTATTCAGACAATGGTTGCTGTGAACATGATTAAAGGGTAGCACATTTGCCATGCCAGTTTTCATTGTGGAAATACTCGACTGTACTTGGGTATGGTGCTGAAGATACCACTTACCCGTTAATTGATGCATCATTTTTTCCTTAGATTCAGAACATTTTTATTGTCAGTACCCCTTACCATCTCGAAACCTAGCAAACCTTTTCAGACTACTGTGTCATTATTCATTCCTTTGACTTGAGATATTTTACAGCATGTGTAATTTGTGGTTCTCTTTTCATCCATCAACACCAAGCCTAAGCATTTCCTGTTAGATCATTGGCCGTGCCATCTCCTTTCATCTTCTTCTTATTTTGTTTTTGGGTATGAGCCATGGGATTACCAGGAACAATTTCTCACAATTATTTTGTTCATGAGTATGAAACAAAAGATCACCAGGCACTGTTTCTCACATAATTGCATAGTTGATTTCCCTTTCCAGAACCTCAGTTAGTTTAAGGATTTTTACTCAAAGAATTCCTCAGTTTTTCAATATGGATAGATAATAGCATTTTGTTCTGCTTGATACACAAATTGATTTCACAGGAAAGAACCAAGACATGCATTGGAAGAGCATTTCTACAGTTGTAGTTTAAGGACCTATTTAATGGAGCAAACATCAGGCTATTTAGTTCTAGCTATGATCTTGCATACCACAGTATTAACATGGGATGGTGTGAAACACACTTATGGCATTATTCTTCAGAGTTCAGTCTTTCACAGGGATTCCCCAACTGATCATGGTATTTAGTCAAGGCTTAGTTTAGTAGTAAATACAAAGATGGTACTTACAACCTCATGGACATACCATGTTGAAATCAGATGCAGTGCTTGAAGATACAGATTTATCCATTTTGTTTTATTAGATGCAGGAACATCAGCATGCAAATGTACCTCAGTCTGTTTATATTGTAAGTTGTGAATCTGTTGTGTCTGATGTACGAACATCGGCTTAGCAAAATGTCTCGGTCCCTTACCTTCATCACATTGATCCAGCTGATTTCTAGGATACCCCTTGATCATTTAAACTTGTGGACTTTATGACTATTTTTTCTCAAGATGCAGATAGTCATAGGTCATAACCACTGAACATTTATTGCCAAGTAGCAAACAAAGATTGACCAAAGGTGCGATGACGATTTGTTTGGGATTTAAGTATTGCATTGACCAAAGGTGTGATGAGAATTTATCCAGGATTTAAGAATTGCATTCCTTTATAAGCTGATTGTCATAACAAAACATGCTTCTTCTTCACGATGAAAGCACACAGCAGTCGGACATTTTAGTTTGTCCTTTTGGCAGACATTGTGCATAATATGCTCTCCATGATTATGCATAATATGCTTTCCATGACATCCAATGTGTATCAGAGCTGCTGAGACTGACATGCCTTATTTCATAACTGTTCCTTCCATTGTAGTTTCATGCCATGTGAAATATGAATGGTAAAACAATGAGATTCCTGTACCATGAACTAAGTCGTGCAGTTTATCATCATAAATGGTTTTGATGTGTATTACACGGTACTGCTGATGTGAATAACTCACTCTCGGAGGCTCATTTTATTACATGATTTTCCCCAGTTCAGATACTTTGACAAATTTCATTTTTTGGAGTACGAATATGTCATCTTTCCTGTGTAAAGGAATAGGGATTCTTGCATTTTATTTTGATGCATTTTTTGTTGTCAGTGATGTCGATTCTCTGTGTGACACTTATTTTGGTCAATCAAAAGCACATTTTTAGTGCTTCAGGATGTGCTAGTATGGCTGTTTGCAATGAAATTCTCTGAATCTTTGGTAGTATGCTGAAAAGTGCCATTATTGATGAGCACAGGGAACCAGACTGACAATTTGATGAAACGCTACCATTAGAAGTGAATGACTGATTCACTGTACCGTGTCGTAGTATGTGAGTGGTTCTTGACCAACGGATTACAACACTCATCACTCTTGTTGAAGGCTTGAAACTGGACTGCCTACATCTGCAACATGAACTGGTAGAACACCTTTTCCTTCAGCATGAGCTTGAAGACCAGGTATGCCTGCATGGATATGCTTCTTCAGACACATTGAATGTATCTCTTTATATGTACTCGTAGTTGTTCAAGTCTTGTACATTTTCACCAAGTCCGCTTTCATTAGGGGTTGCCAGTACTGTTATGCTCTTATCGGCATACATCACTGTATCAGCAAATGCTCTACTCTCAAATATTTTCATGTTCTTACTTTGACTGGCCACTGTCTGCTGTAATTTCACACTGATATGATAATGTTAAACACTTCTAGTTACACTTTATTTCAATCGCATCACCATCACTAGCACTAAGCTTTGCCTCACACAGAGCAAGCTTATCTGTGAATTTCACCTGTGTGCCACCTGGTGATACCTAATTTCTCATTGATGCACCAATTATCATGGGAAAAAACCTACACGTGTTTTTCCTTTGCTTAACTTTCACACATTAAAGTAGATCTCAGTGTGGTGTGTTCCACTTTCCCTTCCAGTTTGTCAGTGTAGCATTGAGTCCCTCTCCTTCTTTGAGATGATCAAGTTTAAGACTGTTTAGGAATACTCCAGTTTAATAAAACTTTTGAAATTTTCTGTAAGGATGTTGTAGTCTACCAGTATCATTATAGTCTGATTCTGTTGGGCACACCATAATTTCTTTCTCCATATCTCAGCAGGGGATGCTCATCAGCCAGTTTAAAATAGTTAAGGTTGTCGGGCAGATGGTTTTCAAGTGGTTACCTATCCCTTGCAACTTGCAAAAGGGCCAAAGTTAGATGGCACACAGTTCAGATTATGCTAGGGTGTGTTAGACCCCACATCAGTCGCACTAGATCGCATGATGAGGTGAATGATGATATATAGCAGTTTTAGCTCACGTAAGCCTTTTTACTATGATTTTATAGAAAACGTCTGTGTTCAAGAGGAATTCCAGTTGTTTCAGATTTAACAGCTTACTAACTCAGAGATAAAAGAATATAGGCAGACTTTGGATTCTTTCATTGTCATTAAAAAGAATACTTTTTTCCATAACAAGCTTAGAAAATATATCTAATACAATGGAACACAATTTTGCTTCCAATTTCTGGCCAAGCACACAGAGAAAAGGTCATGGCAACTCCTAGATATGAACTAAAACCAGGAATCAATAAATCGATTACAAAAGTAACACGTAATTGAACAAATAACCCTGTTCCTTATGGAATCCAAGAAAAATGGTCTCACTGATCACTGATCACGCAAGGATATCCTGCAAATTAGTGACTAAGATCAGTATGCATTACATGAATATATCACACATCACAAAGAAGAGAATAAGGCACCTCATAGACTATTAATTTATTGCCATATGTGATATGATGAATAAGCTGACTGATGCAAAAGTGGGCAGGGCCTGTGGTAAGCCAGCTTCATTTGTTATAGTACAAACTACCCATAACAAAAGACCATGATAGGCATATAATGAAGCTGGTAGGTATTGGAAGACATCCTAAACCCGTTATCCATAACTTGATCAGCATGCAGTCCTAGTGCTGATTACCACTGATTTCATGGGCACAGACATCTTGTGTTCATGATTTTTCTTTTTATCGACTAATTTAAGAGAGCTCCACCTGCTCTATTAAAGATATACCAGAAATTTGATATAGCATAGTATTAGAATTTCCTGATCCACTCATTCTGTTTCACATAATGCTCTGAATTTGCAGAGTAAGAAGAAAGATTACCTGATTGTGTTGCTTATTTGTTCTGCTATGTGTGGAATGAGGAGTTAAAGGTATAAAATGGTTTAATGATATTTGATCCAAGTGATATGAAGTTGAGTTACATAGAAAGAAGACTGTCATGTAAATGTGGCTGAAGAAAGCAATTGCCTTTGTGAGAAAATGAAAATAGAGTGGATGAATACTGGAAGGAGAGAAATGGGGAGGAATGCTTGGAATGATGTATGCAATGAAGGCATATACGAACAGGGATAAGTGGAGACACTTTTGCCTTGGCCACCCTCTTAATGGTAGTTCCCAGAGGGGAAAAGGCATCAGAGATATAGGTAGAAAGAGAAAATAAGTATTGAATAGTAATTGAAACATATCTCTTTTCACAACCATCTTTCTTTGATGTGACATCGATTATTTTTTTCTGTGTAATACATGTAGCTTCGTGTTATGTAGCTTCGTGTGTCATGCCACCTAAGGAAGTTTACATTTTGGTGTAGTTGCTACATCACATCAATTATATTGTTCACTGACGCTTAAGTAGTATTTGTGAACTTTCGAATGTTATTATTCTTTGTATTTTATTTGATTATATCATGATACATTTTGTGCTGATATTGTTGGCGTGATACAGTTCCAGTTATGTCATACTATTTGTCATTGCTCCTCCCTTTTTATATTCCTTTGCATATTTCCCAGTAATAGGGGTATAGATCAGTGATGAATATGTTTGCTGCAGAGTGTAAAGTTTGAAGGGTGTTATGTATTTTAGATAATACT
>JAUUDW010161898.1:0-14843 GCA_032361385.1 Panulirus guttatus | reverse complement strand
CACACACACACACACACACACACACACACACACACACACACACACGCGCGCGCGCGCGCACACACACAGTGTAAAAAGGGCGAATACCATGACCGGGATATTCTGACGTATTTTCTCTTTTTCCTAAGAGGGAATAGGTGGCAGGCGACCGCCGACCAGGGAGATACTGCTGCCTGGGTATTGGGAGGATTAGAGATAGTGGCGTAGAGAGCCAGGGCTGCATTGGCTGTCAGGTTTCCGTCTCTAACGCAGCTGCTGTCTTTTCTTTTTTCCTTATATACGAAATACCAGTTTTCAGTCCACAAACACTTCGTAGCTCTTGAAATGCTCGCATGATTCTGTAGGGAAATTCTTGAATAGTGTCACTTCTTGAATATATATATATAATTTCTTGAATATAAATTAAAGAAAAAATTCCTGTGGTGAGGGTTACTCTTTAGCCCTCTGCAGTGGCAGAATGTTGACGTAGGCAGAGATGAAGTTACTGTGCACTGAATGTACGTTAGTTTTTATGACTGATCTTAAAGGATGGTGCCCGATGAGAGTAAAGCTTCCTTTCCATTTGCAAAAATGTGTAAAGTATATAATCGTAAACACACACACTTCAGCACGTTCAAAAATATCCTCTCTTGTGTACAGTAAGTATACATACATGTCCGTATTATTTTATCGTTGTATACGTAAGTTTTTATGTATAGATTTAGAAACTAGGAATAAGAAGCACATGTTTTTCGTAGGAAAGATAAACATTGATAACAGCGACAAAAGACTTAATGTCATTGGAACACAGGAAAAGCAAGCTAGAACTTCTTTCTAATTATTAGTCTCTTTCAGCTCTAATATTACCTACATTCATCATTTCATTATCACTCCCTTTGACTTGTTCATACACGACTGTTTCTTTTTGCTCTATACCCATCTGTTTATACAGAACCTTTACCACATTATCCATGTCAGGAACCAGATCTAATCCTTTTTGTCATGTGGCTGCCCACCTGCAAGAACAGGCATTGACCACCGGAAATATATAAGCTTTGTGGGCAGCGTAGAGACCGTCTTCTTTTCAACATCGATTGGTACAATTTCGGAACGCCGGTAGAAATTTGTCATTCGATAGATTTGGAGAATGGGTATGAAATACCTGCATAAGGAGAGAATGTCGGGTGTAAGGCTAACGTGATGAGGTACTTGCATACAGGGGGTAGGAAGACTAGTGCATCAGTGTGGTATCAGAGTGATGCACAAACAGAAGAAAAGCGTTGGAGGTACGTGTATGGGGTAAAGAAAGAGCCGTAACCAGAAAGATGCGAGAAAATGGAAGTGTAACGTAAAGTCAACGAACGAATTTGAATGTCAGTGATACGATCGTAGGTGCGTCTAGCACGAGTTCTCTCATTCGGTGCTAGGCTGAACTGGGCAAGCGGACTGCTCCAGAGCTTGGTGCTCAAGGACGCTTGTGTTGGCAAAGCCAGAGCTTTAAGAAAGCATAAGATGAATAACGATAAGAAGGAAAGGATGAGAGGGCAAACAAATGCTTTAGAAGACGACGTCTAACGTGGACTTTCAGTTAATAACGCGAGAAAACTGGTGGTGATGTGTTGCTACACTATAAATGACGACACAGGTCCAAGAGAAAGGAGTAAAGTCGAGGAAACTTTTATAAGAGTTTGTGGTCGATGAGAGGAAAAAGGAATTACGTAAACTGACTCCTGTGGCGAAATAGCTACTGGATACTGTGAGGATTTTCCCTAGAGACTATCGGGGGGGCCTGTGGACTGTGTGATAAAGAAAACTGTATCGAATGTAGTCACACAGTGGCCAGTAAAGAAATTGTTTTATCATTTCTGGGAGAGAAGACCGAGGTAAAAGAGGAAAGGATAAATGGGAGATTCAAAAGAAATATGAGGCGGGATGGAGAGAAATGAAAAGGCAAGATTAATCAAAGAAAAGTCTTCAAATATTATCCAACACTAAACATTACGTATTAAACATAATAAACATAGCAGGAGGAAATGAAAATTACAAAACATTACTTTAGAAACAATGTAATGACAAAGAAATATGATAAAAATGCATTTGTTAAAAAACAAAAAATCCCTTTGGGCCGAGATCAACAAGAACATCATGTTTGCTATGTTTATGAAGACTATAAAAGTACCATCATAGAAAGTAATGGAACGGGACACTCGTGTACCGAACACTGACGGAAAACATTTACGATCGGATGAAGCAATGTTGCCCAGCAACATATTTGGGGAGAAAAAATAGTGTAGAAACGTACACAGCGCGCAAATTATGCTGTAAATGGGATCATTTTCTGAGCCTCGCTTCACTGGACTGTTGACGGTCTACTACGCGGATGTGGTGGTGAGTTCCGGCCTGAAAAAAGATGTCTTTGGATTATTCTTTTTAAGTAAAACTGTGTACTGCATCTTCCCTCACTCTAGTGAAGGACACATACCACTACCCTCGGCATTAATAAGCCTTTTACAGTATTTTGATGCGCTGCTTTCTCTTCCTAGGCTTCAGTGTAACAACGCTAAAAGGAATAAGTATGAAAAACTGTTGAGCGCCAACTCGAACAAGACCACATCACCTTTTAACGCTTAGGATAGTACAACGCTCTTACGTTTAGTTTTCGAACCTTTTATATAAATCATCGTACCTCTCCAAAGCCTTCCAACCTCCCAAGTTCCTCACTTCACCTTAAACTCGTCCCTCCGTTCAGTACAATCGATGAAAGATATTCATAACTTTATATCCAGCCACCTGGGTCTGAACTAAGCTGCCTGCAGTTCACCATGAATAACTTAAGCCAAGTCGTCAGGGTTCACAAGGTGGGGGGGAGGGGGGGTCTACTGGAGGGGAGGGCTTATAAATTTTTGGAATTCCGATTCGAGAACAGTTTGTTTTGCTACATAAGCTGAGCGTGTCAGCATGTACGTATTCCTGAGTGTTTCCTCCCCAGATGGTTCTCTCAATAAATGATCTCCCCCGCAAGTTGGTCACCTGATACCAAATGTCTCGGCCGAACCCATGAATGTATGATACATTTTGAATATATCATGTCCACTTGAATTTTTCCTTCTGACAAAGATGGGGTGGAGTGGGGGAATTTAATCATTTTAGTCCTCGAACTGAACATTTATTTTTTGCTGTATTATTTGGGTGTCCTGAGGAAATCGGAAGCTGTTGGTATATAAGTTGTTTTCCTTTTACTCCTTTTACTCAAAGCTAAAGATCATTCCGCCTAAGCTCTCTGAATTAGCCTTGAAATGTACTTTAGGTGGTAGTTAGAGTAGTGGTACTAAAGGATATGAAACACCACCTGAATAATTCGTATATTCGAATAAATCTCCTGAGAATGTAAGGGTGAACACTGTTCGCATTCCTAATGTCTAGAGTTAGCTTTTCATATTTACAGTATCTATTGTGTTCCAGGCTCAAGCCTATAATGCAGTCTTATAGGAAATAAACATGGGCCTAGGACATTATTAATCAAGGATCCTCAGCGTAGTAAAGGAAAATGCACATGACGGAGTAACTTGCATTTACTGTGTGTTTTTTTTCATCTAAGGAGAAAAAAGTGATAAAGAATTATTCAGATGCGTCAGTGATGTTACCAACTTTATTGAAGAAACAGATGGCTGCATATTCTTTGTTTTCTGCGGTGTCAAAACAGCGAAATGCCATGCCATTCAAATCTGGTATCCTGTCATTTGTCCTTCACTCCATTGTCCTCCACTGGCCACACTTGCCAAAAGACATAATCATAGTTTTCCTCCAACCCAGAAGCCTGCATCATCCAAGAAACTAGTTTAGGTGTTTCGTTGTCACCTTTGTCCAGTACGCTACACTGAATCGAGATGGATGGTGAAGCATGTTTCATCTTTCCTTCCCTGTACAGCACACAGACGTCCGCTCTCACATATCTCACCAGAAGCTTCCAGGTAGATGGAAAGTCTGTCAGTCGCTGGCCTCCCAGTCAATCATCTCCACTCGTTCCAGCTCGTTTACTCAGTCTTCTTCAACTTCCTCCAGCGTCTTCCATTCAATTTCGAGTGAGTTCCTGATGCCATCAGTCACTCTTATTATAGGATGTCCTGCTGGATCTGTTCCTTCAGGGTGAAAAACTGTGAATAATCCCCTCATCACTTTAATGCGGACATGTATCACTAACCCCTTGCAAGGGTTTTAATGCTCTTGCAACACAACGTATTCAATAATGTTCGGAAATATAAAAAAAAGTCTTGCAAGAAGTCTTAAGACAATCGTGTAAAACTGCAGGTTTCTAGAGGCGAAATCTCTGCAGCAGCTGATCCCGGTAATATATGCAATGTGTAACTTTGGGCAACTGCATCTTTACGTACCTAACTTTGGAGAGTCGAAACTCCAGATTAGAGTCCGATACAGCGCAAAAACGATTTTCGTTTTAACGAACGAATCCCTCGATCATTGTGGATGAGATTATATCATGGCTATGTCCATAACACACACACACACACACTCTCTCTCTCTCTCTCCCCATATATATATATATATATATATATATATATATATATATATGTGTGTGTGTGTGTGTGTGTGGAGTCACCTTTGGTGAGGCTGCATCGTCGTCAGTTGACAAAGAGTACAGTACAGCAGTTTCGTGAAAGACCATTCTGCTTCAAAGGAGTCCATCTTGTCCCTGCTACTAGATGTAGTGCAGCCTTGGAGCTGCAGGAGCCACTGGATGGGGGTCATGAAGTTTTATATATGATAATTAGGGTATTTTAGAGAATGCAATCAGTAGACTTAAACAGTATAAATAGTAATTGTTAGAATAACTTATGTTGTGAGGGACTATTATGAATTATTTGTGGGTCCCTTTTATCATTAAAAGCAACTTGTTACGATGTCACGTGAAGATAACTGCATTACTAGGCACTGTGACCTGATGAAAGTAATTAATGTTGTCCCAGGTTGGGATAGTTCGTCTCTTCTTATTGGAGGATGATCCAGTTTTTCGGAGGATATACTCCTGAGAAAAAAAAAATTTAGAAATTCATCGACTCGTATCCATTTGTTTTTACGTCTTCGGTCTGGCTTTCCGATAAACCATCAATTCATCTCGTACCACAATTGGCTTTTTTTGCTTCTTATTCTGCCCCTATCAGGTTCAGTATTAGACTCTCAAGACCACTCGGCGAGAGGACTCCATCAGCATCATACCATCAGACGAGGTTTCACCCACGAAAAAAATAACGATGTTATTGAAACCCGATGATTGCGTATTTTCTCCCTTAACTACTGGCATATCAGATCCAATTAGAGTGATTAACTGTCCTTGAACTGCTCCAGCCAACCCGAGGGCGCTTCACATACACGTTTCTTCTCGGTTTAAGTCGAGGTTATGTCGTTTTTTTTTTCCACAGATTCCGTTTCGGACGATCCAATATCAGATTTACTCAATTTGTCTTATGGACAGAGAGATGTCCGGAGTCAGTCAGGAGGTAACGAGATGAATGTGATTGCCACAAAGCTTAACTGGATAAGTGAAAGATGTTTTATATATGTATTAATTGTATTTATTTTTGCATGATTATTCCAGGGCCAGTTTCTTTGAAAGAGTCCTGATATTACAAAGGACCTTTCCAAAGGCTCTTGCAGCCCAAGGCTGCGCTACTTCCATTAGCAGGGAAATGTCGACTCCTTTGGAGTGACGAAGACTTTTGATGAGACTTACAGACTGATCCCGGTAACACACACACACACACACACACACACACACACACACCACACACACACACCACACACCACACACACACACACACACACAGGGAAGTGTAAATCGAGTGAGTGTTGTATCAGCTTACAAGGAGACCTAAACAGACTCCAACGTTGGTCTGATATTTGGTTGATGAAATACAACCCGAGCAATGTAAAGTGATGAGGATGGGACAGACTGAAAGAAGACCTCAGTATGATTAATGTCTGGCAGGAAATAATCTTGAGGATTTTGTGAGTGAGAAGGATTCGGAAACAGACATCGTCCAAACCTGTCACCGGAGTCCCATTTTAGGAGAATAATTAAGGATATGAATTGTCTACTTGCAGATATTAGACTAGCATTCAAGTGTATGGGTAAGGAAATATTCAGCAACCTGTTCACATCGTACATTAGTCCAAAACTATGATGTGCTTTTTAGGTGCAAAGGAGATTAAGAAAGAAAAAAAAAGAGGAAAACAAGCAATATGTAAAAGACACTCATTCAGTGAAGGCCTCAGATGTAAATAAATGGCTTCAGAAAACGCCAATAAAAGATGTTACTTCCCTTGGGATGAAGGTAGATAATGTATTATTCTATTAGTCCATTCCTAAAACGAAGCCAAAGGGTTGGAACGATCAAATGAATGAGTGCCTCTTGTCTAAGAAAGTACGTAGCTCACAGGAAACTTAGAGAGACCAATAACCAACATGACAGAAATTTACGTAAATTTGCGTATATTGAAACTAAGTGAGTTATAGGACAAACTAAACGTCAATATACGATGTAGCGAGGTAAACAAGTCAATTGAAACTTGTGAACATTATTTACGCTTGTTTGAAACTTGAGGTCAACCTGGAAGACCTTGACTCACCAGTAATGATACCTATTGTAGCCCAATTATCAGTGAGTATATAAAGCAACTTAGTTTTTGAGGAATGAAAGAATACAGGCAGAAAGAACTTGTCCCTCACGCTATTTGTTGAACTTTCGGCTCGAACAGAACCCGTATCACCGAAAACGTACATATGAACTTTCTTTTGATGATAACTATGCAATATTTCCAGCTCATTCATCACAAAAACGAATAGCCATCTCCATCTGAGAAAATGAGCTTCCTTTTAACGATGACGTATATATTTACATCAATATCTGTTATTTTATTACTATATGTGACATTTCCATCATCGTATTTACGCGTGTAACACAATGTAACATTTCTATTGATGTTTATACAGACATAAGAAAGTAATAATCGTGACGTTTGTTCATTAGTCCAGAAATTATGAAAACAAAAAGATTTATATTTTGAAGCCTTTCTGACAGCTGAATTAATCAGTACAAGATGAATGGGTTACCAGTGCTATAGTGTTGATATGGCGACTTCACCCTTTATTCATCAATATAGCCGTTGTTGTTTTGAGACAGAATGCGTATCACAATGCAATACAAGGTTTAGAACTACGCGGACAAAGATTCAGGAACACAATTGATATTGCAGTAGGCAATGAATGGTGGCATGGTTTATGCAAGCTACACCGTGTTTCTTTCATCAGGCTAGCCTGCCAACGTCAAGCATCGTAAAATAAATACTTTCTTCACCACCCACATTACAAACGAAACAATTAAAAAATATTGCCATTCAACATGAAACAGTTGACACGGCCACCCTAATTATCATCAAACAAATAATGAGTAACATTAAACGAGCTACATTAACAATACCAAACACATTTAAACTCATGAGCCAAAGTGGCCATCAGTAAATCAGTACAATTTACAAGGGATTTTCCATAGACTTGGCAATAACCGATAGCACTGCACATACCATACATATGAGGATGGGTGCCTTTGTCATGTGATGACCACATAACACGTTACATCTACTGACATACACAAACTGAAACCAAAATGAATTGCATAAGAGCTAAACTGATCAGCATGACTGACATCAATACAGTTCTTTAAGAAACAGAACAACACGGGTCTAACTTCACAGCTGCATACTGGCTCCATTGACCCTTTCGGAAAAGAATGTGGTATTTCACATTTCCATGATTTCTCCAAATACCACACAGCGTTGGGTCTGGTGTCCAGGAGCCGTGTTTGTGTCTTCCGCCACCATGCCGCCCGGCGTCTGCCAAAAGGTTATTAAAATCGTACGGCGTCCGCTCAAGGGAAGCCCCGAGTTGTCCCAAAACGCCACACCTGTGGCGTCCGGGGAGTCCCCAGATCTTGACCCTGCACCCGGGGAACCCCAAATGTTAGACCAGGACGCTTGGAATTCCATAAACTTGAACCAGGACCAGGGAAATTACCATATTTTGAGCCAGGGCCTCAGAAATCCCCAGAAGTTAAGCTAAATCCCTGGGATTCCCAACTCTTCGGCCAGGACACGGGCAGTCATTAGAATTTGAGCCAAGTCCTCGGGGGATCCTCAGTTCTTGAGCCTGGACTCGTGGAATAAAATCACCGCCCGAAGAAAGCCTCTGAATTGGCCCAAAACACTACAGGTTGAGCCAGTTGCGACCGCCACCTCCCAAAATACAATGAACTAGTTTGGCCTCCACCTGAGTAACGCTCCCAAGTTGGCCCAAACACCGCAGGTCCTCTCATATTGGCCATGTCAAAAGTGTCAATAAACAGAAGACACGTCACATTTTGCAGAGCCATCTACAGAGAAGCATATTAATTACTCGGGATCATTTGGTCGCTGTACGTATAACAGTTCCTTCTATCTATATGTTTTTGTAGGAATGTGATACAAGTGAAGTACGTCAATCTTCCGAGTTACTATTCTTGCCATATTTTGTAAAAATTCACATTTGGCAACTGCCCTGATCCGCAGGAAAAGTAGCCGGCTTTTGCTATGGCCAGTGTCACAGAGACAGTCACACAGGCGGCCGGGTGTGGAAGGCGCTCAGCCTAGGACTACAATATGGACGTGCTACAGGACAACGGTGACCCAGGATGACACAGCTCCTGACAGTGGAGGATATATTGACCTTAGTGACGATGTTTGACTCGTTAGTGACCGTGAATGTGTTCTGGAGGACAGGAGGAGGAAAGCGGTGAGGACGGAACTAGCTTACGGTGCCGTTTGCCTGTGGTACCCCGGCTGGTTCTTATGGCCGACCGTCATCCATAACACGCGAAGTTTTACTGACTAGAAATATATGTATAATAACGTGTATAGTTGGAAGGCAATAGACAGAATTTGTATAGCGTCTTGACAACACAGTTCATTAGTTATGTTTATCGAACATGCAGAATATTAGGTGGAGTGCACTCGTTAGGTGTTGTTTAACGGAAGCAAAATTAGATCAGTAGTGCTATTGAAATGTTGAAGGTGGTTCACCGTAGGATCTTCGGTACGGGTGATGAGTTAGTCCCGGTCGTGGGCGTTGAAATCACCACGTTGTTGGATGTGTTGGTCAGGTTCAGTAGCTGGGGAGTGCAGTAGGCCTGGCTGGTGGTGGAGGGGTGTGTTGTTCATGTCCTGTAGTTAGGGAGTGTATATGGCCGGGTGAATGGTGGAGGGGGGTATGTTAGTCAGGTTCTGTAGTTGGGGAGTATATCAGGCCTGGGCGGATGGTAAAGGGAGTGTGTTGGAGAGATTCTGTCGTTGGGGAGTGTATCTGGCCTGAGCGGGTGATGAAGGGGGGGGGGGTATACTGGTCAGGTTTGGGAGTGTATCCGGCTTGGGCGGTGGAGGTTAGGGGAATGTGTTGGTCAGGTTATGTAGCTGTGGAGTGTATCCGTCCTTTGGGTGGTTAAGGGGGTGTTTGTTGGTCATGTTCTGTAGGTGAGGAGTGTATCTAGACTGAAGGATGAGGAGGGGTTGTGTTCTTCATGCTCTTTAGATGGGGAGTGTATCTGGCCTGGCGGGTAGTTGAAGGGGGTGTGCTCGTCAGGTTCTGTAGGTAGGCAGTGTATCTGGCCTGGCCGACTGGTGGAGGGAGTGTGCTGGTTTGGTTCTGCAAATGGGGAGTGTACCAGGATGTGTTTTTTTTCTGCAAATGGGGTGTATATATGCTGGCGGCTGGTGAGGAGGGTTGTGTTAAACAGGTTCTGTAGTTGGGAAATACATCTGGCCTGTCGGGAGGTGGAGGGGTGTGTGTTGGTCAGGGTCTGTAGTTTTGGAGTGTATCTGGCCTGACACATGGTCGATGGGATCAGCTGGTTAGGGTCTCTGGTTGGGGAGTATATGTTGCTTGGTTTGGTGGTGAAGAGGGTATGTAATCATCAGGTTCTGTCGTTAGGGAGTGTGTCCGGCCTGGCGGTTGGTGAAGGGTGATGTGTTGCTCAGGTTCTGTAACTAGGGGGATTATCTGGCCTGGCGTGTGGTGGAGGGAGCTGTTACGGTCACGGTCTGTACTTAGGGAGCTTATCTAGCTCAGAGGGTGTTGGTGAGTTGTATGTTGGTCAGGTTCTCTAGTTGGGAGTGTGCTTGAATTAGCGGATAATGATGGAAAGTGTCTTGATCAGGTTCTGTATGTGGGGAGAGTATCCGGCCTGGTGAGTCGTGGAGGGTGTACGTGTTGGACAAGTTCAGGACTTAGGGAGATTATCATTCCTGGTAGGTGGTGGAGGAAGTTGTGATGGTTAGGCTTTCTAGAGGGGGAGGTTATCTAGATTGGGGGATGGAAGCGGTGTGTTTTGGACAGGTTCTGTAGCTAAGAGTGTATCTGGCCTGACAAGTGATGGAGGGAGGTTGGCGTTGGTCATATTCTGTATTTTGGGGCTGCATCTGACCTGGCGGGTGGTGGAAGGGGTGTGCTGGTCAGATTCTGTGTATTTTGCCTGGCCGTTGGTGGACCTGGGTGTGCTGGTCAGGTTTTGAGGCTGGCAAGTGTATCTGGCATGGCGGGTGGTGGAGGGAGTGTACTGGTCAGAGTCTGTGGCTGGGGAGTTAACCTGACTGGCAGTTGATTGAGGGGTGTGTGTTAGTCAGGTACTGTATTTGGGAAGTATATCTACATGGCGAGTGGTGAAGGGAGGTGTATGTTAGTCTGGTTCTGTAGCTGGGGAGTGTATCTGGCCTGGCGGCTGGTACTGGGTGTGTGTTAGTCACTTATGTAGCTGTGGATGGTCGGGAGAGTTTTGTTGGTCCATAGCTGTAGAGTGTATCTGGTATAGTGGGTGACGGCGGGAGGTGTGTTGATCACTTCTGTATCCGTGAATTGTATCTGGCCTCGTATGTGGTAGAGGAGGTTTTGTTGGTCTCTTCTGTAGTTATGGAGTGTATCTTGCCAGATGGGTGGTGGAGCGGTTGTGTTGGTCAGGTTCTGCAGAAGGGGAGTGTATCTGGCTGGTTGATGGTGGGGGGAGTGTGTTGATGAGGTTCTGTAGTTTGAGAGAGTACCTAGCCTTTTGGATAGTTGAAGGATATGTGTTGGTCATGTTTTGTAGTTGGGGAGTGTATCTGGCATGGCAGGTGGTAGAGGGAGGGGGGGGGGGGTGCTGACCAGGTTCTACAACTAGGGAGTGTATCTAGCCAGATGGATGGTGGAGGGGTGAGTGTTGCTCAGGTTCTGTTCTTGGGGAGTGTATCTGGACTAGACGGTGGTAGAAGGGGCGTATTTGCCTGGTTCTGTAGATGAAAAGCGTATTTAGCCTGGCAATGTTGGAAAAGGTGTGCTGGTGAATTTCTGCTATTGGGGAGTGTCTCTGGCCTGGTTGATGGTGAAAGGGATGTGTGTTGGTTTGGTTTTCTAGTGGGTGTGTACCTGGCTTGAGGGGCGTTGGACGGGGTGTATTGGTCTACTTCTGTGTTTGAGGAGTGTATCTGGCCAGATGGGTACTGAAGGGAAGGTTATATTGGTCACATTCTGTGGTTATGAAGTGTATCTAACTTGGTGGCTGGTGGAGGGCTTGTGCTGGTGAGTTTATGAAGATAGGGAGTGTATGTGGTTATGTGTTGGTCTGGTTTTTTACTTGGGGGTGTATCTATCCTAGCGGGTAGTAAGGGGGATGTGTTGGTCAGGTGCTGTAGTTCAGGAGTGTATCTGGCCTAACGGATAGCGGATAGAAGTGTGTTGGTCAGGGTCTTTATCTGGGATGTTTATCTGGCCCTACTAAAGGTGGAGGGGATGAGTTGGTTAGGTTCTGTGGTTGAGGAGTGTGTGTGGCCGGATCGGTAGGTGGAGGAGGTGTCTGTTAATCAGGTTCTGTAGTTAAGGAGCGTGTCCGGCCTTGCTGGTTACGGGGGCTGTGTATCTTCGACAGGTTTTGTAGCTTGGTAGATTATCTGGCCTGGCGTGTGGTGGGAGTTGTGCTGGTCAGGGTATGTGGTTGGAGAGTTTGTCAAGCTTAAGAGGGTGACAGAGGATGCATGATGGTCAGGTTCTGTAGTTTGGGAGTATATTTGAATTGTGCGATGGTGAAGGGAGGTGACCTGTATCAGGTTCTGTAGGTGAGGACAGTATCCGGCCTGGTGGGTTGTGGAGGGTGTGTGTTGGTCAGGTTCTGTTATGGGGAAGTGTATCTGGCCTGGCGGGTGAGGTGGTGGAGAGGGTTTGTTGGTCAATTTCTTTAGTTATGAAGTATATCTGGCTGTTGAATAATGGAAGAGGGTACATTGGTCAGGTTCTGAGTATCTAGCCTGGCGGGTAATGATGGTGGTTGGGGAGGGGAGTTTACTGGCCAGGATCTGTAGTTGGTTAGTGTATCTGGCGTGGTGGATAATTTCGGGGTGTGTGTTGGTCAGCGTTTCGCAGTTAGGGAGTGTATCTGGCCTGGCTGGGGGTGGAGATTAGTGTTGGTCAGGTTCTGTAGTTGGGAGAGTATCTGGCATGATGGATGGTGTAGGAAGCTTTGTTGGTCAGGTTCTAAAGATAGAAGGTTGATCTGGCTTTATGGGTGGTAGAGATGGGTGTATTGGTCTAGATTTGTAGTTGGGAAGGGTGTCTGACAGGGTGGAGGTGGAAGGGGAGGGGTGATATTATGGTCAGGTTATGTAGTTGGGGAGTATGTCAGTCCTGGTGGGTGGTGGAGGGAGTTGTGATTGTTATGTTCTGTATTTGGCAACTGTATGTGGCCTGACGGGTTGTGGATGAGATGTAGAAAAGTGGAGGGAGGGGCGTTGGTCAGGTTTTGTGGTTGGGGTGTGTATTTGGCCTGGTTGGTGGTGGAGGGAGTTTTAAGGGTCAGATTTAGTGGGTAGGGAGTGAATCTGGCGTGACGGGTGGTGGAGGGATTTTTCATTGCCAGATTTGGTAGTTGGGGAGTGTATCTGGCTAGACAGGTGTCGGAGGGAATGTGTTGGGATGGTTCTGTTGGTGGGAATGTATCTGTCTTGGTGTGCGTGTGTTTGTGTGTATGTTGGTCTGTTTCTGTACAAGGGGAGCGTATATGGCCTTTCGTTTGGTGCAGGGGATGTATTGGTCTGGTTTTGTAGTGGGGAAATGCATCTGGCCTGGCGGGTGATGAAGGGAGATTTGGTGGTTTGCTTCTGTAGTTGGGAGTGTATCTGGCCTAGTGGGTGGTGTAGGAGGGTTTTTGGTCAGGTTCTGAAAATGGAGAATGGATCTCGTCTCGTAGGTGGTGGAGGTGGGTATGTTGATTTAACTTTGCAGTTAGGAAGTGTGTCTGGCCTTGCGGTGGCGGAGTGCAGTGTGCTGGTCGGGGTTTGTAACTTGGGGTAGGGAGTATCTTGTCTGGTAGATGGTGGAGGGGTTTGTAATGGTCAGGTTCAATAGTTACTGTGTGTATCTGGCCTGGCGGGTGGTGGAGGAAATGTGTTAGTCAGGTTCCGTAGCTGGGGGAGTATCTGGCCTGATGGGTGATGTAGGAGGGTTTGTTGGTCAGGTTCTGAAGATAGGGAAGTGGTTATGTTGATCTAGTCTTGTAGTTGGGGTGTCTCTTGCATGACGTTGGTGGACGCGGGTGTTCTGGTCAGGTTTTGTGGTTTTCATTTTTATGTTGAAAGCTCCAGTCACGGACATAATTCCTCATCAAGGCCGGGCCCTAACTGGAATATAGAGAGAATTGAGAAAGAGGGAAAAAAGACAGAGAAAGTATTTACGAATTTTTGAGAAAGTGAAAAGCTTGAGTACCTTTCGTGGTAGGTGGTTGAGGGTGTTTTGATAGTCGGCTTCTGTAGTTGCCGTATGTATCTGGCCAGGCAGGTGATGGAGGCAGTGTGTTGGTCATGTTCTTTAGCTGGGGAGTATGTCAGTCTTGGTGGGCGGTGGAGGAAGTTGTGATGGTCATGTTCTGTAGTGTGGGAGTGTATCTGGCTTGACGAATTGTGGAGGGGATGTGTTGGTAAGTTTCTATTGCTTTGGAGCATATCTGTCTTGTCGGGTGTTGGAGAGATCTGTTTGTCAGGTTCTGTAACTAGGGAGTGTGTCTGGCGTATAGTGGGGTGTGTAGGAGGGTGTGTTGGTTAGGTTCTGAAATTAGGGAGTGTGTCTGGCCTGGCTGTGGTGTAAAGGGTTGTGCTGGTAAGGTTCTGTATTTGGGAAGCGCATTCTAGCCTTTCTGGTGATGGAGAGGGGTGTGTTGGGCAGAGTCTGTGGTTGGGGAGTGCATTTGTCCTGTTGGGTGGTGGAGGAGGTTTTGGACAGATTCTGTGGTTATGAAGTGTATCTGACTTAACGGTTGGTGGTTGGGATATGTTGAGAAGGTTCTGTTGCTGGGGAATGTATCTGTCCTTGCGGGTGTTGGAGGGTGTGTGTGTGTTGGTCACTGTCTGTATTAAGGGAGTATATCTATCGTGGTGGGTGGTTGAGGGATGTGTCTTGGTCAGTATCTGTCGCTGGGGAGTGTACTTAGCTTTGCTAGTAGTTGAGGGGGATGTTTTGGTTAGGTTTTGTAGTTTGGGAAGTGTATCTCGCTTGGCGGGTAATAGAGGGGTGTGTTGGTCAGGGTCTAGTAGGGAGTGTATCTGGTTTGGTGGGTGGTGGAAAGGATTTTGTTAGTCAGGTTTTTAGATGAGGAGTGTATCAAGCCTGGCTGTTAATGGAAGAGGGTATGTTGGTCAGGTTCTGTGTATCTAGCTTGGCGGATAATGGGGGAGGGGGGATTTACTAGTCAGGATCTGTTGGAATGGAGGGTATCTGGTCTGCGGGGTGGTGGAGGGGGGGGGGGGGG
>JAUUDW010161897.1:3852-22524 GCA_032361385.1 Panulirus guttatus | reverse complement strand
AATGATATTTACCAATGGAGAAAATAACATCAAATATCAGCAAACTGAGAAATAGCCTCTCATGCTAAGCAGTTTTTCCATACTCTACACTATAATACACTGCAAATATTACTAAGACTGCATGAGGTACTGTAACTGCATGGTTTGAAGATGCATTAAATTCACAGTTCTCTTCTGAATACAAGCAGTAGAATGCAAGGAACGACCTGGGTAAGAATGCATAATGAAAATAGTAGTAGCTAAGTCTACCTTCTTCAGACCTAATACTGGTATTACATTACATACACTGATTACATGTGCCTATATCATGTAATGTAAAGACAGTTAAAGAATTTTACCAAAATCCAAATTACCTAACACAACACAATGGTGCAGTTTAACTTTAAAATGCAAAATGCAATATCCACTAAAATGCAGATACACATATGTACATATCATGCACTATTTTTCATACATTTCATGCACATGCAACTGCTTGTATTCCAGTGACTTGAAAAGTATGAAGTTATAGGTGTCACATAATTAAATATGGCTTAAGTTATATACTGTACTGTATTTCATCTAATTTCCAAAGTAAAAAGAAAGAGAGACTTTTTACTGATTACCGAGTAACTACTTGCACCAACTGCAACAATGAAATATGATGCCACACCATGAAGCTGACAATGCTATATGGCTAAAATCCATTATCCATATAACCATGATGACTCATCATTCTAATTCTGATGTGCTTTTCTACCATTAAGAAAAATTCATTAATGCTGTAAAATGCATTATTTATATTTGTGGTGTCAACATATAAGTAAGTAATTTAAGCTTTAATGCTTCATCAGATGTTGCTTAGATGTTCTTCAACCACTTTGGATGATTTGTCTGAAGAACTCTCAGGAAATATAAGCCTTATCTTTAATTCTTTTTGCAGCTTTAAGATGCCAGTTAATCCAAATATTTAGAAAACTACTCTCTATTCCGATGAGTAAATTTCTAACCAGGAAATCTTTAGAACAGTGGTAAAAGAGTGATGCAATCTAAGGGGCCTTAAGATACCTCAGATGGACAGTATAAATATCTTCTAATATTTCCCTGGTTCATACAAACCTTCAATGTTCTAAACACTGGAATACCCTGTTTAAATATCTCCCTAGTTTTGTAAACTTATGCGCTCTGCACCCTGCCATAAACTTAGGATTTTTAAGAATCTTTTTTGTTTTTCTTCAGCATGAATTTTATCAGAGGCAGCTGTTCCATATATCATGAGGCTTGTAAGCTGTGGATGGCATTTTGTATCTTATGTTATTGTATCTGTAAGCATGCATGCTAATCTCTACTTAAAGAACACTGTGGTCTCAGCTGAGTACCAATTTTAAATCTCCTTTTCATAAAAGTAAATTTCAGCATAATTCAACCCCTAAATCTTCACTGTATATAGTTCATTTTCTATGCCTCTTCTTCTTATGATCATTATTGTAAGTTTTATCATATAATAAGATCCTTTGTTTATTGCATTTAGATCATTTTCTAGGATATTTTGGTGTCTAATTGCTTGTATTTCAGAGCAGCTTATATAAGTATTTATTTCACACCTGTGAAATGAACAGAAAAAGTTATCTGCTTGAAAGTCATGAATTATAGCAAATCATGACAAAATTTACTCTAGCTTAATAAGTAATTGAAGGGAAACAGCTTATTACAAATTCATCTATTTTCAGCTGAATTGGCTGTGAAATTAGTACCAAGCCTATCTAATCTGATATGTTTCCATAAACCTTATAAGTACATCCTAGCATTTTCACTATTATCCTTCAGAGACAAGTTGGTTATGGCCATTTAAAAGTGGCCATACCATCTACAAAAATATGTCCACAGCAAATCCTGTGGTCCAAACATGGTTTTGAATAATAGTCTTTCTTAGGAAACTAAAATAGACAAAATCTAACCACACTGACAACTCTTCAGTTGAGAGTGTGTACCCAAGTGTAGGGGTAATAGTTATGAAAAGATTTATCTATCCCCTATAACCGTTGTGGTCAAATTATGTTTAGGGTTAAATGTCCAGGTACAGAGAAAGCTCCACGACAAAAGTATGAAAAGAATGGGTGAACAGACTGCATAAAATTGACTACGGTTATGAATATCAACAAGAGCATAAGCCCCGTAGAACTAAATCTTCTTTAGAAAAAGAAGTGAATAAGCCAATTTAAGATATATAACTAAAAAAGCTGACTCAATTATTTGGAAAAAACTCTTAAGGTTTGGACAGAGACTTCCCTGTATCCTAGAAAGATGCATAAAAAACTTATGCTTCTTAACCTTTCTATTACTTCATCTCAGATTAACATAAAATGGAAACCTTAACACAGCCTTTATCATCAAGAACAATTTTGCTTTTATCTTTTATGTCATAAATACATGAAACAGGATAAGTATGAGGAAGCTATAGTGGCAGCTGGATAACTTCTGAACACAAGGAAAGATATCTTCCTTACTGAGTACAAAACTATAAAATGAAAGACAAAATACTTACTTTTCACCATAACCTAGTGAGGCCACACTCAGAAAATGTACCACACTTTACTGGAGATGAAGAAAAACTATGATGAATACAACTAAAATCAAAACACTAACTGTATCTCTTAGAAATAAACCTTGTGAAGAACAGATCAGAGATCTAAACAATTTTCACTATAAAAACAGTGACTCTGAGATCTAAGAAAATTTCAAAGTAACAATTCTGATAATGCAGCGACTTCAGACTGAAATACAATGATCAAAATATTGTTTGAAGTTAAATGGAAGGGGATGTAATACATATATGGGTAAAAATTTCCTCAGAAGTAGATTTATATACTATTGGATTAATTTAACACCAAAAAACTATCAATGTCTGTAACACATAGCTAGGAAAATACATTAATGATAATGTTCTTTTCCATACCCAATTGCCTTTCCTGATGTAGCCATGTAGCATCAGAAAAAAAGCAATAATTGCACCAATTTCACAGATCAAATTTTCATCCGTCATGTATTATATATTGAAACCAAAGACTATCATCTAAAGTCAAACCCAAAAGACTGTTCCATGGTTTATTACCACTGAATAAGCCTTTTCAAGAATGACAGTATAGTGTATGTACAATTCAACTTCTTTTTTCTTTACAGATTTGTCACCAAACTACCACTGTTCAGTGCTATAACCACTGACCCTGCCATTTTCTCTCTTCATACCTCTCTTATTACTGACACAGCCTTCCCACACAACAATGAAATATCTTTTGTAAAATGATTCACATCAACAGACAGCATTTTCTATCCTGCCAAGGAAATGAATGAATCACTGGCAACCGTGTATGGGGGCTTAGTCATCACGAATACGGATAATGCCTTGCCACATCTACAGACATGAGACAGATGGGCATACAGAAGCAACTTTATTTAGTGCTGATACATGAAAGATTGAATAAATATGAAATCTTGAAATATGGTATGAAATTTCCACTTTTTGAGGATGAATTTTTTTATACCAAATATATGATATAAGAGAAGATTAAGGAATAAAATTGATGACATTCATCTCCATCAGGGTTTATATTGATACAAAATGACATTATAATACATGAAAAACTATCAGCTGACTATATTTCTAAACTGATGTGGCCCCTATCATTATTGTATCACCTTAAGATTATTTTTCTCTTGAGAGAAACTATGAAGCCTATAAACAAATTTTTGATGTAAATACAGACAAGTCTGGTCAACAAGGACTGATACTGGACAGACTTATGAAGAGACTAACAGGCGCAGTTGCATATGTTGTCTAAATAATCATTATGCTAGAATATCCTTTCATCTACTGCACATGCATTACCATGCTAACAATTCATAATGCAACTAATAAATATATTATAAATGATAACAACAAAGGAATAAGGAGATCTCAATCAAATGTTGAATGAAGATTAAATATGCATCAAGCTAAGCCATTGGATTCTCTGCAAACTATTGCTTATTTTGTTCTAGCAAGAATAAATGCAGGTCAACATTTGTTCCAGGTGGTGGTGTAGACAAGCCAAATCAGTCGAGACATTGCAGGTGATACTTACACTGTGCAGGTATTTGTCAAGACCCTGTAAAACAAGGTCAGGCAATTCTCTTACACTGTTTAGTACACACAAACACTTAATTCATACACTTGACAGGAAAAAATCATTTATACATGGGGTTTTGAGGAATAGAAAAACCGGTTCTCTCTAGAAGGTGTCTTATGAGTACAGTAAACGAGAATTCTGATCCCCTTATGGGAAAAATAAAGCCTTATTGGCTCCAATCTGAAGACCTAAGGTCCTCTCTCTACTGTCTGGTGAGTTAGTGTGAACCTCCAGATGCACAAGACTGCTCCTCATTTCAAGGGTCCCTTAACACTGGGAAGTGACATATTGAACTTACTTCAGTCCATGAACAAAAGTCTTGCTTAAAGTATTTGGCTACTACCTGCACTCCCATTATTGCTTATTGCTCTTTGGACATCAAGTGAGGGAATCTCCTATGGCAGTGGGAAAATTTAGTCCTCATTTGGAAGGAGAGAGTACCAATCCCCTCCACTGCACACCTTTAGCTCAATTTCATTTACTGGAACAATTTCCCCTTCTCTGAAGACCCTACTTTTATCATCCAAATAACTGGTGGAGAATGAAAGTTGTACCACGATCCAGAGTCACTCCTGGTCCATGGTCTGGGGAAGTTCTGATGGGTAGGGCAAATCAGACTCATGGGTTTCCTGTGATCTACCTTTGTAATGATCAGCTTATTTACTTGCTTTAGAAACCTTCTTTTTTCATACTTGATTGCCATTTCTTGAATTAGTGTAGGCAGCACCAGGACCAGACAAAGAAAGGTTGAATTCACTCACATCCACTCTCTCGCTATCATAGTTGATGCACCAAAACCACAGATCCATGTCCAATACCATGTCCCGTAGATCTTTCTGAGGAGTTTGTTCATAGGTGCACCAGTTTCAGTAAATTGGTCTTGTTATGGGCATTAGGATCAAATCCTAAGTATAAGTTCTCCCCATTGGAAATTGGTTTCACTGAATTTATAAAGTACAGTTCAGAACCCCTACAGCCTACACTCCTTGTAAATGAAGTGTCCTTTGAAATGAATAATTGTTTCATGAATTAACGTATGAACACTATGGACTTTATATGTTCTCTTACTCAGCAGGCTGTATTTCATATGTTGTCTTCAAGCAGGAGAACTTAGGTAGGCTGAGGCAGTTCAAACAAACTCTGGACACCTTCCTGCTTTAAGAACTGAGTGGCAGTTAACCAGCTGCATAAATTCCATAAGCTACACGTTATAAATAAGGGTCTAGCCCTGTAATGTAGCCAGCACAACCTTCTGCAACACATAAGCAAGCCAAAAACTATTGTTCTAATTCAAATCTGGAAAATCATCAAATCTAAAATCATCTATCCTTCTTTGGACTTTCTCTTAACCAGATTGCTCAAAACAGAAACTGTCATGGGTCAGCATCTTGGTGTTTATTTCAACCTATCTATCTATATCTTAGATGCCCATTCCCTCCGGGAATACCTATCACAGAGGTGGCCACGGCAAAAGAGTCTCCCCTTATCCCTGTTCTTATATGCCTCCCTTGCATACACACTATTCTATGCATTTTTCCACCAGATCTCTCCCTCCAATATTCTTTCACTCTATTTCCTCAAGTCACAGGTGGTCTTCCTCTCACACTAACCCCTTTAGTTTATACAACCATACACTCTCCTTCTAATCTCCACATCTTGCATTCCTTCGGCATGCCTAAACCCCCTCAAAGTGATACGTTTTGCCCACTCTTCCACTCTACAATTCATTCCCTTTGCATTCCCCGCCATACTATAACTTACATACACCCCCTCATTTCTTTGATATATTAGGATGAAATCCATTTTTGATGGAAGTGACACAGGATCCAGGATCAATAGAATCCATCAAGGCAGCAGGATGCCATCTGGGCCATGTAGATCCATGAGGCCTAGACTGAAACCTACAGTCTCCTTTGAAAGATAAGTACCTAATGTTAAGACCCTTCCGACCAACCAAATCTTCAATCTAACTGGGTCCATCATCATAGGCACTTGAAAGGGTAATTAAATATGAGGAACCTACACAGCACAATCATCAAAAGGAGAAGAAGTGATGAAGAAAACTTCCTACTACAGAATCTGGGAAAAGCAGGCATGAAAACCATCTTTCAGTAGGATAGGAGGTGGTGCTGAGTAAGGTTTAGCCAAGGAAAAGTAAAGAGAAAAAATTCCCCAGCTGGATAGAAAAATGTCATCAAAGCAAAGATGAAATTCCTCACAGCCAGCTGAGGTGCTTTAAAGGCAGTCATAAACACCATATCAATATGGCCAACCCCATGTGGTTAATAAAAATCCAACTAGAGAAATAAAGGGGGTTCTTGACAAAAACAATAAGTTAACCAACCGACTCAATCAGAGGTGAAAGAGCAAATATGATGTGAAAAAGAAGTGAAACACCTCTTACAGCCTTTCACTAACTTATTATAGCTGCACTCTTTGGTTAATGCTGGGCATCACAAATATCCTCAAGAAAAATTCTGCATGGACTAAGACTAGGAATATCATGGAAATGACATAATGCAGTGTCTTTAAACCCACAGGATATATAACTGGTTAAAGAATTATGTACAGTGAATAAAATGGTATGAAAATACTAACACAAGAAAAACTGTGATAATGTGGCACTGTCATAGCAAGAGGAGTAAATCCAATATGGTACCTGCCACTGCTGGGAGAGCCGAGAGATTCTTACTGTACGGAGAAATCTCATGGAATGGAAGATACTAACTGTACAATGACCCATCAAATATTAGAAGAAGGGTGTAAGGCCTCAGGGTATGGAAAATAAGCCTTACTTTTTTTTTATACTTATCAAATGAGTTAAAGCTTTCATTTGCTGTGTTCTCATGACAACTCCCACTAGAGAGAAAAATTATCTCATGCATATGCGATTATCACTTCGTATATAGGAACGAAATTATCCAGCAAAATGCCACACAAAAATCTCCTAAAAATTTTTATTCTATCTCTAAAGTGAAGAATAGGGCATGAATCATTTGCTTCTTTATAGTACTAACATGTTGAAACAGAATTGCAGATTCAAGAGATCTTCATTGAAACCACAAAAATGTGTATGTGGGTGAGAGATTAAACACATTAGTGAGTGCTTCAAATGTAACAGTTATTCAAAACATATATGTGGGAATGAGATTGCTTTGTTCTTACACATGCTCAGTGTTATTTCACAGTAAATCAAAGAAAAGCTATCAAAACAAATTGCTAAGTATCTTATCAATCGTTTGTTCACAAGTCTCTTTATCCTTAACTGTTAGTGTGGATTAATTTTTCAACTTAAAAATCATATGTACTGGTTATTCATAGTTCCAATAAAAAAATTAGTCCTTCTACTGTATTTATCTTCTCATATCCTGTACACCATTTCATGCATTCATATATTAACAGGCATGGTAAGGGATGAAACTACCATTTGTTTATAAACCCTGCAAAACAGTATGTAATATTCAAACACTGCCTTGGCAAGCACAGTATATGCATGGAATTATGAAAATGTAGAAAAGCAAGAAAAATATGATATATAAGTACAGAATGCAAGGTATAAAATGAGAAAGAGCAGCTTCTGAATGAAATTTTGGAGTTTGTGTGGCACACTAAAAACTCTTGTGGGGATAGATTTGAAGAAAATGAATTTCAGTTTTAAATTCACTCTTTTCTGAGCCTAAACTGGGTATGCCAAGGATACTGTACACCAAGTGGACAAAAAGATTAAATGCCAATTCCACCTCACTGTGTCATATAAGAGGTAACAACTATATTCTCATCGCTTACTGCTGACATACAATGCACATAAAAGCTCAGCCATATTACCAAAGTCTACCAACAGATGATATCATTGCAGGATCTTTTGACAAAAGAATGCAACAGTACAGATGCATCAAACTATGACGTAGATGAAATGAAAAGCCTAAGAACTTCATTTTACTTCGATTAAAAAAATGAATCTCTTTGAGATCAAAATTCATTCCTAACCTTGACAAGCAAGTTTAAGGTATTACTGCTCTTCAACAAAATGATGAAATACAAAAATGGGGTGGAAGCCACTTGCTCATCTCCCTGGACTTAAGAATCTTGCTGACAGATTTGAGTGCCAGCTCAAATACGTCATGTCAGTATATACAACATAAGTACATGATCCTCCTGTGAAAGTTCCAGATGTTGTGATTCATAGTTTAAAAGTCTTATGCTATGCGATGAATTACCAAATCAAGACCGAAAAATGTAACCAGTAAACAGTAAATAACACCGTTTTTTCATGAAATTCATGCACAAAATTTCTGCTACTAACTTTAGAAAACACTGACTTTAGTAACATACACCCAAGGAAAGATGCCAACAGCTTATCAAAAGTGTGCAGGGTCATTAGATCATCAAATGCATCTCCAACTACAAAGATAATAAGATTTTTTTCCAATGGTTGGGCTATAATCTGCTAGCAGACTATTGTATTAATAGGGTTCTGAGACTGCATGCCTGAGTTAAGAGGAATGACCCTGAGATTCACCCAGGAAAATAATGTAGATTCATTCTTGGATTTTTATCCCTTTGTTCAACACCACTAAATAAATTGGTGTGTCTACTCTAAACCTTCACTAGATATAGGATGTTGTAAATGTGCCTAGGAGAGGTAAGGATAACTACAGAAAATAGAAAGCTTTAAAACAATTGACTTTCTTTCTTATAAGATACACTGAACTGAAATCAGTTTATATGCAGCAAAGAAGTGGCTGGCCAATATGACCTCATGTTCTGAGATGTAAGAGTTCCTTTGAACGGTAATACAAGGTAGAGACTAATAAAATCATTTCAAGAATACTTGCTTGAAAGGGAAGTCTAGCAGGCTCTTAAAGGAGCACTGTTTATAGGAACTGGACAGAAACATGAGAAGGTGATGTGCCACTGTGGATACCATAGTGAAAGAAGAAGAGAGCAGATATAGAATCAGGACGTATAAGTTCTTCATAGTTTTATTCAAGAGCTTGGACAAAGGCTTTCTGTGGCTTGCCAGGCAGGAAGGTGTGAAATGGACTAAGAATAACTATTGGAAGACTCTAAAAATATGGAAGAGCTGCATTTATTGTGTTTGTCAGCATCTAACTACCAGCATGCAGTTGTTAGTAATGATGAAACCACCGTACATATAATGGAAAAGTTTTCCACGTAACCTTTTACCCAATCAACTTTTGGACACAGGCATTATGCAATGACATGTTCAGATAAAGTAACATATATATGAATACAGATTAGCCCTATAATTCTCCCAGAGCACAACTTCCGTGAATAATTAATGTTAACTAACTTGTGGCCATCAAAAAATGACATGTGAAATTGTAAAGCTCTGTAACTCTGCTTTATGTACAATAACTTAACACAAAAATCATTAGGTCTTGTTTATACCATACAGGGTTCTCGTCATGTCACCATTTAACTAACATCAAATTGTACGATATTTAACTTCATATGAAACTAAGATATCTCGAACAATTCAAAGTCTAAAATAAGACCATGTTCAGTATGTATTTCTGTCAAAGGTGAGTGCAAGATAGACAGGAAACCAAAATAAACTTTCTTTATGTTCCAATTAAAAAAAGAAAAGAATGCAAGGAGACAAAATACATACTTTCTACTTGCACTTATATGATTTCTCATCCAAATACATCTATATCAGTTTATTGTTCAAGAAGCAAGTTGCAGCTATACATTTTCTACAGAATCCACCATAACCTCAACTATCATTACTGAAGGCCACAATAAGTTGTACTACCTCATCAGATACACTTTGCAGTTTTGTGTAAGTAATCTACACAGCCAAATGACAATGATGAACCTTAAGTTTCATATCTTTTGCCATTTCTATCATTGGGAAAATGATCATTTAAAGACATGACAAATCTATCACTTCATGATTAGCTTAAATGACAGGTACTGAACTAAATTACATTCGGACTAAAATGTGCACAGCAAATGTTAACTTTTTTCAAATAAAAAAAATAGTTGCAGAAGAAATTAAAACAATGCATATTCAACATTAAACCTGTAAAAGTCTTATGATATGGGGGTGGTGCTACAGTCACAAAAATTTATAATTAGGATAAGAAAAGCTTTTATCCAAGAATAATACAACTACATGAAAATTCATGTACACATACATACAGGCACACACAAAATTAAGAACAAGTCATTCACATGAGGTAAATGGGATGATGAATACATGCAACAAAGTCACAAGCAACTAATAAACAAAATGCAAGATTACATAACTTCTCTCAATTAAATATATTTAGACAAGAAAGATTTATGAAGAGCTGTAATAGCATTTGCAACGGTGCACCATTGGTTTGTTTTAGGGAGTGGACTATGGTGAGTGCTGTTAAGAACAGTTTAAAGCATAAAGAAATTTGTTATAACACTGTTACTGAACGAAAGTAAGAAAATCTGAGGGCTTTCAGTGACAACTGTAAGTGCAAATAATCAACGGTAACATGATTACTGAAAATAATGAGCAATATAATTCAGAAGTAAAGCTGTATGTCATAATAACTCTTAAATAAAGCTTTATATTGTGGGCACAAATGTGAGTAAAGCCTTGAGTATCAATTTTTCACCATTATAAAATTCACAGTGAAAAGAGCAAACACATAAAAAAAATAATAACACATATTTTTGCAAAGACAACCAAGACACATATAAATTTCCCCTTGCTAACCTGTCTGACACTGCAAAATCACTGAGGTGAGAAAGAGCAGTAAAGGAGTACCCATGCATAAATTTTTGTAAGATAATTTGAGTGCTTTATCATATCTTAATTGACTAAACGGGTTCATGTATAAGACTTTTGTCTAAAGTTCAGCTGCATCTATCCCTTTATTTGCCCATTCCAACACCAAAATTCAAGTGAAAGCAAGTGATGTAACAGGGAGGTCAGTTTTCTCATACAGCCAATACACTGAATAGGTTTTTCCTTTGGCAGCTGAAATGCTTGGATGAGTTGAGTGACAGAAGCATAAGGGGCTACCTGGTTGGTGCCGTCTTCTAGCATGATCAGCGTTTTCATCCTGTCCTTAGAGCGCTTGAAAGGAAGACACAGATGAGCAGTGAAGGATCAAGAAAGAAGGATAAAGATACTTTTCTTAGGTAAATTGATTAACCTGAAATTCATTATTGGACAACCAGAGGATACTATAATGTATAAGCAGAAAGGACTTTTGTACTAGAGACTAATCTCTGTACTCAAACATGAATCACTTGCAAAGACACATGCTTTGGCTGATATGTTATAACAAGCATTACCTTAATATTGTCTGGCATCAAATCATTTAAGTATGGAGTTTCCTTTATTTCAGGGGACTAGCTTCTATATTCAGGTAATCAAAACTTGATCGAGTATAGCCTAACCAATAATAAGGTGCTGTTTGAAAAAAGAAAAAAATACAGCAATATTGCAAATCACAATTTCCTCCAATCCCACACAAAAAAATGTGTCTGACCAGAGCAATCTACATTAAACCCACTCTTCAGATGTCCAATCAAGATTAAAAATACCTAGCCACTCAAGGTTAAGATAGCAGCTTCGTAACTTTGTAAATAATTTCTGTAGGTTAGTCATATGCTTACTTCAAAGGATATGCTTAAGAAAAGCCTAATGAGAAAGTGACCTTAAGCACACTTGTGTCAGGAAAATCTTTGTATTTTTATAGTAAGGGAACTAAAAATATTGTGACAATATCATTCCCTTCATTCCTCATTAGGATTTTCCTTTTCAGAATTCATTGAAATAGACTTAGCAAGTGGATAATGATGTAAAGCTTCAGCATTTACTAACAACAGCGAAGTTAGTCAAATTCCAGATGGTTCTTGAACAGTCTTCTTGATTCAAGAATATAATTCTTTTTCCTTATAAACATTAGGCACAACAATTAATATAACACCTTCCAATTAATACAATGTTGATCACTTTGCATAGATACACATGAACCATAAGAAAATTCCTTTATAACACAGGTCTAGCACCTAAAGAAGAACAAAGGTCTGATTGAAAGGGTGTAGAGAAAAGCTAAAAAGATGGTACCTAAATTAAGAGAACTGAGCTGCAATGAGAGGTAGAGGGCTACAAAGCTGTCCACCATGGAGGAGTGGAGAGAGAAGGAAGACTCGATAATAACCTTCAAGTTCCTAAATCAGCTGGATGATACTGGTAGTGAAAAGTTCTTCAAGAGATGCAACACCAGATTAATCAGAGGCCAAAACAAAAAGTTCTGTAAAGAGCTGGTTAGAAAGACCTAAACAAACCATTAAGACAGTAAATGCTGGCAGTTCACAAAGGTTTAAAAGGCTACTTCGTGGCAAGGAAAATTCAGGAGATAGGGATCAGCAAGTTTAGAATTCTTTCCCGAACTGTACAAACGGGTAATGATATAATCTTTTACATCAGAGTTTTTGGGCAAAGAAGCTTGGTTAAAGCTTAATGCCACAGGCCAATTGAATGCTAACTTAAACATATCTGTTGAAGATAATTCTGAGGCATGATAGGTGGAGATTACTGTCAGAATGTAAAGTGAACATAGACCCTGACTGACTGGCACTGTTTTTAATAGCTTGGCATTAAGGTGGCCTACACTCAAAGTTTCATCAGCTGAAATCAGAAAATAGTCACTACGTGAGGATATAAATATATAATTTATGTAGCCTAGCTTCCAATCAATATTAATCTGATGCCTATGATAACCCAGTAACCATAGCTCATGTTTCTGCAACTGTTTCAAGAAGAGAAATAACAGAAGCAATTCTTGGACCACCGATTTTGTCTCTTTTCATCAATGGCCAATAAGCATAGCTGCATGCTTATCTTCGGAAAAAGCAAAACTAAAAATATACATTATCAAGTAATTCATCAAATACTTGGAAACCTTTCTTTCAACTTTAGAAAAAAAAATATATTCACTAAGGCATACAGAATATCAATCAGTTCCAGGCACAACAGAAATTACATCCAAGGTTTAACTGACATTAAAATCTAACCTTCATTAAGATTACCTGACTTTTAGATGACCTTCAAAGAAAAGATGTAATCAAATATATCTCCATCCCTTACGGTACATGCTACGGTAATTTAGGTTAAATGTCATACTAGTTATCATTAATACAAATGTTACCACTATCACAAAAATTAAATGTTTTTCTCCTAGGTTCTAAACACTAATGAATCTTAGTCCATATCAGGAATATCATTATAAACCAATCTGTTGAGCAAAAGGAAATAAATACATTGCTGAACTTTGGAGCTCCATCAAAATATTTTCTTTCATTCTACTGCAATACTACCATGAAAAAAGTGTTACGACCACAATACTTCTTCAGTCTAAATTGTTTTCATGACCTACTTTGGTGAGTCAATAGTTTCTTCAGCTTTTCAGATTTGATTTAGATACTGCCCATATGAAATGAAAATTCAGGTCTTGAAATAATGTAAATATTTCTACTTCGACAGTGAAAAATCTTTTAACATTTAGTATCAAAGAAATGCAATAAATACACAAACTGCCAATTCTAATGCCAAATAATTATGACTACCTAATGTCAAAAGGAAATCATATGTCATCTTTCTGTGCCTAATTTTCATTTCAAATGGGAAACATCTATATGTTAAATGTAAAAAAATGAAAAGATCACCAACTTGCCAATATAGGTTGAAAAATGTCCTTTCAGACCAAAGAAAGGTATGCAAAGGTTATTATGATGAAATTAGTAGGGATTACCTTAAACTATCCAAATTCTATAATAAAGTAAGTAAAATTTTCATTAAGTGTTAACTACTGTCAACTCATGAAAGGAAAAGTTTAACTTCTGCTACCCTTTTTCAGTCACATGTCAGTAAATAAATGACATGCATGAAGAAAATTGTGTAGTTACAGTATTCCAAATCCTTCATATTCTTCATAAGGAATCTACTGACTACTAACCATCAACAAGTTAAACATACTGTAATATACTTTGACTCAATAACTAAAATAAATGATAATGAAAAGATATTAACTACTGAAAAGTAACTAAGCTGATACTAGGTGCTTGCGAGGTCATCCATAAATTCCACTATATTGTATGCATCACTTAATTGTTGATCATCAAGTTAATCAGAAGGTAAATATGCAGTTTAAAGAAACCATAAAAGTAAGTTATGACAGTGGAAAAATAGCATAACAGTGGACTCCTAACACATAGAAAAACTGATTCAGATGGGTTCTGAAGAGATAAATAACACAGAGTAATCATACAATAATAGATAAGTGATAGTAAGGATATCTAGGAAGATTAGTAAATGTGGGGAAAAAGAAAGTGAAACCTGAATGACTCAGGTATGAAGGTACTACTCGCATATCTGGCTGGGGTGGCTCTTCTTATGCCATCTTCTCAATCAGAGTGGAATCAAAAGCCCACCATCTTCTCAGTTCTCCTGCTATTACCTCTCTTTAACCATTCCTTTCCATCTATTATTATACTGCTGCCCTTTCTTTGTTCTGCAGGATTAAGTCACTGTTCTGATGCGTTTGTCTGAGCTATCAAGGACTGGACACAAAGAATACAAATGGCTGCTGCTTCCCACTGTTTCTGTGTGGGGATCAGTCACTTAAGATTACTTTATGATGCCTCCTTCTGTCTTCAAACAGTGAATCACTGGAATTTTCTTCTTTCACATTTTCCTCTTCCTACAACCTTTACACATTTAAGAGTCAGGTTTACAAACATCTAAGGAGCTCAAATTAATTCCTTTCATTTGTAAACATCTGAGGAGCTCAAATTAATTTCTTTTGTATTTTTTCCATACTCTCCATTTTACTTTTCCTCTAGGAGGGATATAATAAGGGTATGGTTTTGCCTATGACATGGCAGAAAAAAAATCCCTTATCTTCACAGACCCTCCACAGTCACAGAATGAAAATAAAATCAATCCAATCTGCTGGTCTAATTAATTTCCTCTAAGCATTAGGAATCAACTGATATGCTTTTCTTCCATTTCTGTAAGTTAGTTCTGTGGTAACCTTAAACTACTTAATTAAGAATCAAAATTATGGTATACCTTGGCAAATTAAAAGTACAATTATTTGCTATCATATTGAGGCCTTGCAAAATACCATTTGACCAAAGGATACAGAAATACGTGCATCCCTCCAATAAAAACAGTAACGATTTGACTGTATATACCCTAGCAGCAAGTTTATCCAAACTTTGTTCAAGATTATATTTCAGAATTGGTGCATGGCCTGTCAGTTGCAGCATAACTCTATGATATGGGTTCTTACCTGTTCCTAGTTCAGAAGAACCTTATTATTATACTTTACAATAAACTGATGTACTTTAATGAAAGAAAAACAAAATAGTGTAATAGCACCTGAAAAGCAACAAGGACCTTTACTTGAATCATGATATACTCTGACGATTCTTTCACTATCTACCTTATATTACACATTATCAGCAATGAGGAGGGTGTCAGTCTTCTGAACACAGACATCACTGATTAAGGTCATAAAGTACATTTTGCTATGCTGAGTATTCAGAATATTCATGTAATGGAATACCTGGCAGCACTAACCACTTGTGAGGTATTTCGCTTGTTTACAAAATACCCTAATAAAAGTGTTAAATTCTGTTGTACTATGAATATGTATAAGCAAGAGAAAGTCTGTCCCAGGAAAGTGAAATTTGTTTTAAAAATGAACTACTCCCAAGCCATGGAACTGATTTCCAACAATAAAATTTGCTTACTAAGACACTAATGCTTAATCACATCATCTATATCCCTTTATCAACTTACCTAATTTTTTATGCCCTCTGGTGTAAGTAGCAAAAATCAAAAGGACTAAAAGAAACTAATCTTTACATTTCAAATATGCATAAGTTTTCACTCTTACCCTAGTACTTCACCATTACTCTACCCTCATATAAAATTTCAAATACTAAGAAGTTCTAGAAGATAAGATCTAACATCTTTCATAACGAGACAACAATAAATAACTTTGACAATAATAAAACTTTTACCTTCACTGACATTTATGTATAAATAATACAGTACATACATTCCCGCACCTATATGGGAGAAAAATATGGAACCTCACATAAATTATCTCATTAACCTCATACAACCATTATAAAATATAAAATTCTGATTACCTGGTGTTTAGTAATAGTCATGAATGGTTCCTGCAATACATCTGCCTTCATTAATTTCAGATAACTTTATCATTATCTGAAATACATATCTTGTACAATGCTTAAGTCATAACTAAGCTTAAGTGGGGTTTATAGATTTTTCTTTAAATAATCATGTATCACTTTACATGAATTTTTTCTAAAAAATCCAGTTAGGATCACTCAAACACACAGCTTTAACTTGAAAATTAACGATAAATGAATATAATGGTGATTGGGAAAGTTAGAGACAAGAGGAAGAAAATGAGAAGTTCAGTGAGATGCAGGACAACAGTGCATGGTTAAAATTTCTGTATATCCTCCCTACTACATAGGACAACAAGCAATGTCGTAAAGGATAAGGCATGAAGAGAAGGATGTTTGGTGTCAGTGTGGCAACAAATAAAGAATTAAAGGGGATTCAGTGTTGCACTAATTTCTTCATCTACAAATCTAAATAAAACCAAGGTTTCATTTCATGTTATAGTTTAACAGTAAAAACACTGCTTATAACATTCTAACATCCTACTACAAATACAAAGCTCCAAATATTCAGTGAATATACAGTACTTTTTTTTTAAGTGATTTATCCTAAGAACCATTTCTACATTCCTCCACTTCGAAAAATATTTGTGGCAGTAGAAATAAATGAGTGACAGAGGCAAGGGACAATGAAAAATGTGAGGATGAGAAGCAACAAATTAAGATGGGGTAGGAATAAGAGTTATGGAAGACTCAATGGTATCTTAATGAAGATGAAAGTACAATTGTGATAAGAGCAAGAAAGAGGAGTGTTAGAGAGGAAAAGCCTGTGGTAAAAATATAGTTGAATGAAATGAAGAGAATAAAAGAAGGGAGAGAAATAGAAAAATAGGGAAAAAATATCAGACATGGGCATGAAAAAAAAGTGAGGATAGACAATGAGTGTAACAGGTAAGAACATGAAATGATGTGAGTGCATGAAGAGTGGACTACACTGTGTATTAGCACATGCTCTGAACTCAACAGACACACATTGGTGTTGCTATGAAAAGTGAAAGAATGCATGTGCAAATGTCATGGAAATTTTTGCAAGTAATTACAAACCTGAAAACAAAAATGAGAAAAGTATATTTTCACTCAGGTGTGCCTGTTACAGCTATGGTGTATTAAGCAAGTACTGTTGCAATATGTATAAAACACACATCTCAGTTTGAAAAAACACAGGTGGCTGGAATTCACACACTTGTATGATCAACATCAAAACTCACTACATTTAATTTCCACTCTAGTTCATCTCGCATTTGCTCCTCCATTCTTCTTGAAATCTTGACATGAGAAGCAGAACACTGTTGGTCACTGAATATCCACACTTCATATAAAAATAACTAGTATTATCTTAATACCTTCCCATCTACAAAGATCCATGAAATACAGACATGTTAAGATAGTGTTCACTAACAAGGAAATAAACAATATATATAAAAAAAAGAAAATGAGGTTATAAATATAGCAGAAATATACTGTCCTAAATTATAATTTCCAACACAGATATTCTTTTTTGAATAATGATAAAAATTGATATGCATCATAAGAGCATATGCCTTGCTTATTGGTTTTATTACTTCTCATAACTAGAGGTATGCTAACTTAAGACAAGCAGCACCAACTAATTTTGTCTGAGATCATAAAACGTATAATATCATTTGCCATTTATAGTTTTATTAATTTTCCACTCTTTAACACTGTTATATGATTAAAGAAACCCAAGTAAGAAACATGCTGTCTTGTTAATTGCCATATCAGGCTTTCACAAAACATTATATCATAGAGAACAAATGCCACACAGTAGAATAAAACAAAAGCAATTATGAGGTAGCAGCAACTTCATCCTGTAATTGGACAGTGAACAAACTGCCAGCTCATGCTTAAGACATCCTAAGACACCCTTGAAATGGGCAGTCAAACCATCTAAAGGAGTGATTCCTCATTATATGACTGGTTACCAAAAGCTCATTATACATGAGCAGGGTTAATGTGAATCATCCAGTCAGGGACATTACCTTCATCAACTAACATATTAGGCCCTTAACTGTCAACTCAATATTACATGCGGCAAACCAGGTGCTTCATCAGTCAGTTTTGTAGTTATCTATTTTGCAATCATCTATCACTGATGCATGTGGAGGGAGTTCTGTACTTGTGGACCCCCATGTGTTGAACTTCCTTTCCTATCATACAACATTTTAATTTTTTGCATTCTGTTCACATTCAAAATTTCATCACTTAGCTTATTCCTTTCATCCACTATCCTGATACTTTAGAAGTACTTCTTAGATCTTTTCTAACA
>JAUUDW010161786.1:1066-14844 GCA_032361385.1 Panulirus guttatus | reverse complement strand
TCAAAATTCTGGAACCTTCAGAAATTTGGAAAATTCTGTTGAGATAGGATTATGATTTTGTCATTTTTTTAACGTACCTAATTAGTTTATAGTTATTGTGACAGTTGTGCTTATACCTAGTAAGAAGAAAGTAAGTGTGATAGCCTAGTTAAACATGATGAATGCTTAACAAGTTTTAGATTTTTAATGTATTTTCTGATATGCTTAAGGTATTTATGAAAAAATTGACAATGACCAGGCCCTAAGCATTCTAGATTTTTTTATTTTGTACGTATATCATTAACTCTTATCTCATATGGATTAAGTGCATACTTAAATCCACCTTTTGTAGGATTTAATTTTGCTGTGCTGGGATCTCAGCACTTAAGGCTGGCATTCGGTAGGGATGACTATTGCTGTGGGGTAAATTTGTTACCCAATTACCCTCAGAAATAAAGTTTTTAAAAAGTGAAGAGATGAGGGATGGTTTGCACATATACGATGACCAAGATATATGGTAAGAGGGAAAATTAGGTCAGTGAAACTGCTGTAAGCTTCTTCTTAAACTGTATTTGACATGATGAGTTGTAGAATATACTACAGACAAGAATGTAGTTGTAGTGAGCCAAGACAACCCATTTACTTTAGCTTGTTGTTTTACTGAAAAAAAAAAGATCAAAGCATTCCATGTGCAGAATCTCCACAACAAAAAACAAGTGTGAGGAACCTTCATAGGCAAACAGAAAGTTCTTATAGGTTTTCATAGTGTAAGGAATATAAGTATTTTGTACAGAATAACGTTATATTTTGTCATTTGCTTCTTTTGTATATTAGGATCGCCATGCAGACCTGATCATCAACACGTATGTCGATGATGTCATGGAGCAGCTTTTAGAGCTGTTAGGCATTCAGATGCTTCAATACAACGCTGATGAGGACCCAATGAAGCTGACACAGAGATTGTTTTATGAGCATAGGAAGAGCAGACAAGGGGAAGATGACCAGAATGGTAGAGTAATATTAAATTCCAGTCATGATGACTTTGAGCCTATAGAGTGGACCATACCAGAAGAGTGGGTAAAAGATAAGGATTTAGCTGAAAGAGTGAAAAACAAGAAGGTGATAAGGAATAAAAGACAGAATAAGATTAAACAAGATAGCGATTTGAATGGCAGAAAGAAGTCAAAAGTGGATTTGAAAAGTGAATTGGATTTAGAGCACTGTGATAGTGATATATCGCCAGACTGTGTGAAGAAAGAAGAAATCAAAACTTACAGCAATGGAAACACCATTGATGATTTGATTAATGTAAATAGTACAGTAGGATGTGACGATACAAAGTCAGTAAGGGAGAAAAGTGAAGAAAGAAAGGAGGAAACTCTGGCAGTAACAGATGAACATGTAGTTAGTGAAGTCCAGAATGGTACTGAAATTAACGTGTGCAGACCAAACATTCAGGTGTAGAGGATGGGGTAAACTTCGGAGTAACTAAGAGTGTAAGAAAAGTGTGTTATGAACATTTTCAGATTATTTGAAACTAAGAGGTAATTCATAGAAATGTGTAAAAAGTTTTTGTACCAATACTTTTAAATGATAGATTGTACTGACTGTGATAGAAAATTTAGAGCTGTCCATGTATACACTTGAGAAGATAGTTGATTTGAGAATCTGCCACATGGGTATTGGATCATTGTCAGAACAAAGGTATGTATTTATTGCAGTAATTCAAAATCATAAACAGATTTTTCTGTTAAAGATAAAGAATGTGTTCAAGATGGATAAAATTCCCTAAATATACCAGAGTTGTTTATAGTTGTGTTTGGTTAAGATCAAAGAACCTCATCTGTTTGTATTGAAGTTTTCAATAAGATACGTTTATGATTATGTATTTTTTCACCATATGGTGCAACACTGTCCAAGGTGTTAAAGGGTTTTGAATAAGATATTGCATTGTGTTTTTCACTATGTGCAGCAGAGTCCAAAATGTTGAAGGATTAGCTCTGTTGGGGCCTTTTGATGAGAGAGCAATGGGCTCTTGCATATACTGTATTAGATTGTTAACTTAGCACCAAAGATGATGGTAGGTCTTCAAGTTGCGAATGTTATGCTTTAACTGTACTGTCCCCTTCATGAGAGTGTGTGCAGATTTTATATTTTTTACTTATGCTAAAGATTTTAAAAGTTGAACTTCTTACTTCTCCTTACTTTAGTGAAACTACTTTTTATGATGAGAGTCCTTATAGTTAATTATGAAAATGGAAAAGTACAAGTATGTATCATCATTAAAGTGTTTTATACATTTAGGGCTACAAATTTTAGAAGCTAAGGAGTTATGGCATTTGTGAACGCCCTTTATGTAAACTAGAAGCTACAGCAATGCTTTCACTTCCTACTCAAAAACAATAAATATTTATTGGATATATTTCAGTTTATTGCAGTTTATGATTGAAAATCTTGGGAACCTTTTTATTCTCACTTGATGTAGATTATTCTCAAATAAGTATTGAAGTATTATATAACAAATATCATGGTTAGAATTATTATTGCACCATGAGACAGAGGCCAAACACTAGTATTTTGACGGGATAGAAAGTTTATGATGATCTTTAGATTTATGTGTGCATATTCTCCTGGTTCTGTATACATTTATGTACATGCATGGGTAGATGTATGTATGCATGTGCATGCCATGTTAGTGTGTTCATATATTTGCCTGTGCCTCTGCATATGTGCATCCTTCCATAACCCTGAATGGCGAACCAGTCCCACTTGACAGGATTTCTCGCTTGACAAACATTGGCTCAAAGGCCATAAACAAACTTATTGCCCTCAGAACACGCTGGCATCAGTATATCCACTCCACCTTAAACTATGCCTCACCTGCCTGGTCATATACCCCATCTTAAGCAGTTGTAACAAAGCTGAAACCCACGCAAAACAGGGCAACCAGAACAATCACTGGCTTACATATGATCAAAAGCATTAACTACCCAATGAAACAAAAATGCCTTAAGTACAGTCCCACCAGTCTGCTTGGCATTCCTTATAACAGTGCTAAACCCCTTCCACCCAAACTACTCCTTAACCAACAACCACCTTCTAAGTAGAAATAAAAAGCTTACACCTGCATCACACTTTAATGAATGTAGATCCCCCCTTTTGCTCACAAACATGACATTTACAAAATATATAGTAATTGCAATAGCTTGACAAGCACAAAACAACTGTCCTCTGAACACAGTCTTAGAGTCTATTCCATTAGACACACCCATCTGAAAATATATTTTCTGTGTATATATGAATTACATTCTCTTTTTTACATTTTTGAGACCATTCATCTCTCCAACATTACAAACACAGATTCAACACATCACAAGACCCCTTATTCCCAGAAGCCACTTCCATGCCATCAACACTGAATGTATAATCCTCAGATGTCCTATGCTCACCATACTCAGACATACTCACAGCATCACATTACTTATTAACTTGTGGTCCCATGTGGTAGATATGGCTGGCTTCCCAAGTGCTGAGGGAACCCCATACAAGGAAATCTTAGGGCAGGAAAGTTGATAAGTTATTAAATATTATTTGTGTTGTACCTCATCCTCTCTTCCATCCTTGTAGAGCACTCATTAGTCACACCTATCTCCTTTTGTTGGTATTTACTCCATTGAGTAGGGGGTCGTCATTCCTTAGAGAGTTGTATAGATTATTCATAAATTTTTTAATTGATTTCACCACATTTTTTGGTATTATCCTTTAAATAGGACCATGTATTCTTCACTTTTCACATTTCATTCATCACTGTTTTGGAACCTTGTGATTTTCCTTTGAGGCTCCCTTCTTATCAACAGTAGCACATTGTAGTTTCTCACCTATGGACAGAATCCTGTGAGCATTAGAAATACATTTGATCGAGTTAATTCAAACACTGTTCATGCCCCAAATACGAAGAATCAACCAAGAATTTAACATCTTTCATTACAAAAATATCTGTAAGGTCAGTTAATGCTTGTTCATAGACCCAACATCCTTACAACATCACACCCAGGCTTATTACATCTTTACCTTGGAGGGCAGAAGGTGCCATTCTAGGCCACAATCCTTTATAAGTCACCTGTTTACAATTATATAATGCAAATTTGTTCACTGTTATATTCGTCACTCTTTAGTGTTTACATTTCACAATCTTTGCTCGTGGCCCTAAGAGATGGGTCATTAATGTTTTCTTTTTGTGTTTCATTAAATATTGTAAGTACTTTGTCCTTTCTTCAGAGCTTTGTGGTGCATGGTAGTGCATCTTCTAATCCAGCAAGTCATCTGATCATGAATTCATCATACTAGTGCAGCAGTCTATACTAATTTGCGTAAGTTTTCCTTTGTTAGTTTATTTATCACATTAAATATTTGGTAGGTTTGGTTAGAAAGGCATTTTATCTTTTTCTTCCCAGTATATCAGTGACCATCAACCTTTGTTATGGATGATTGATGACATAGTATCTTTTTTACCTATATTTTCTTTTCTCTTGGCAAACAGTTGAAACAGTATTATTTAATACTTTTGTAACATGTAAATTATAATGTATAGTAGTAGAGGAAATATGTGTATGGACTAAAGAACTTTTGGTCTTACACAAAGAATGGTCATGTTATACATACTACATACTTGGGATATCAATGAACTATGGTGAAAAATAATGTATTATGGTGAAATCCTGGTGGTTTTACATAATTTTTTGGGGAGAAATGTTGTTTTAATTTCACAGGTAAGTTCACACTCTAATGTTCGTAGGCCTTTGGTTGCAACAAATAACAGTCTTTGATACATGTACTTCAAAATCTGTTTTTTTTTTCTCACATTAAATTGAGCATATTTCTTAGATCATGTATGTCATTTTAAGGTGTGCTTCAGAATTAATTCTTAACTTCTTTTCGTTTCTAAAATGATTTGAGTAACTGCTGTGAGTTCATGTATTTGCAATTAGCCAAGTTTTCTGTCATTTAGTGTTTGTCCACTGTCCCCACATCCTTCACACAAACGTTTACACTACCAGTAGTCATGACCTCACACATTTCACCATATTTCAAACAAACATTCCAATTCGCGGCTTTGCTTCACATGTACTTGATTCTTTGTAAGACAACGACAAAAGCCTGCCTCTTCTGAATGCCTTTTTTTTCTAATAGCACACTTCAGCAGTAAAATCTTAATTTTGTGATGCAGGTAATTGTGGGCTTGCTGCCTACCACAAAGCAACACAGAGGCAGGTAGATATATAAACAAAATCTTACATGAGCTTGCATGCATTTATGCACCCTCTGTATGTTTAATTATCTGTTTCCTTGTACTGTTTGTGTGTTACCAAACTGCATGCTTAAAGTTACACTGCAACTGAAAAGTCACTTTTGGGAAGCCTGTATCATCAGGAGTACAGTTTTGTTAAGAACTTTTCACTCCGGTATGGTTCATCATTTCCATGTTACAGAAAGTAACTCATCCTTGGAGCTGCAGGATCTGAAAAAGGGGGTCTTAGAGTAACTGGAATCCTTTCAGGCAGGGAGTCCAGGGGCATTTCTTTTTTTTTTCATATGTATTCACCATTTTCTGTGTTAGTGAGGTAGCAATTATAAATGATACATAATGTATATTTATTTAGTTATATTTCATATATTCACATATAGTACAGTTTTCATTGTGCAGTCCAGCGTAAAATTACTTTTACCAATTTACTGATGTTTTTGTTAGAGAAGCAGTCTTATCCTTTGATAATAAGTCTATATACCATTTTCTTTTTTTGGAATTTATGTAAGAAGTAGAAACATTTAGAAAAGCAAACTTGATATATAGCATGACATAAGCAACAAGTTATTGCTTCATTATCTCAACTATGGTTTTACAAGCTCTTTCAACACAAGATAAGAAATAAGGGACTTTACGGTATTAATAGTATGTAAGATATTTTTCATCCTGTTATTTGAATGTTTGTTGAATAGTTTATTTTTTTTTCTGTTTTTCTGTCTGCACTTCTTTTCCTTGTTTGGGAGAGAGAAGATGGTTATTTTTCATGAAGGTGTGTAAAGATGGAATGGAAATTGATGATAGTCTATCCATCTATCCATATTTCTGAGACCATTCCCTCCGGGAACTCCCTCAATGGGTTGGCTACAGCAAAACAGTCTCCATAACTAGTGGAACTGATGTTATTCATTCAGTACATTGATATACCACTATCCCCTGATTAGCAGTGTTTATGTTTACAACTTTTCTCACTTGCAATTTAAGATTTAGGATGCAGGCTCCAATTACGCCTCAAAAAGCGTAGACTTCTGCCATTTGAAAAAGCCATTTTTTGTCCCTTTCATATTTTTAATGTTTAAGATAATATTTTCCTTTAATAATAAATGTCAGGATATCTTGAGGTATTTTTGCACTCATTCTGCATTTTATAATGATGTCTCTACAAAATACTGTTTTAATTCACATCAAGCAGAAAGCAAAATATATTTCAGTTTGTATCCTACTCACTGGCAGTAAGCTTATAAGCAAAATTGACTGTGATGGAAATCTTGTTCTTGCCACAGTTGCCTCTGGCTTTTCCTGTTATTACTTGATTATGAAGATAAAGTTATTGAGAAAGGAGGCTACTCACCTCAGTAAGTGTATAGTGTGGATTAGACAATCTTAATTTGGAAATGTATTCCAACCTAGACATTCATTTCTAGAGAAAAGATTTCTATGGGGTTTAAGGCTGCCAGAGATTGCTCGATACTAGACCCTCCTCACTCAGTGTTTAGAAATGAAAAACTTAGTCCTGCCTCACACTTTGGTAACCTCTACCAAGATGCCATCACCTTCAACAGAAATAATGCTGACAGAACACTTACAGATAGAAATAACCCAATGGTCTCTAAGGAACTGACCTCCCAACTCAGTTCTGAAACCCAATTCACCGGACATACACCCATCAGAAACTTCACTTCCCAGCCAAACTTGAGTCACATTCTTCCACTTATACTCTGGACATCACCCATCGCTACAGTGCTACAAACACCATTTTAACATGGACCATGATGCAGTTACCATAAAGAAGACACTGAGCACCTACTACATAGTCATTTTGTTCTATCTTCATATAGACACACACACACACACACACATACACACACCTTTACAATACTTTATGGCCTGTGGCCTCAACTGGCAGGTGTGGCCAGCTTTACAAGTGCTTCAGAATCCACATAAGGATAGAAGGGACTCCTGGGGCAGGAAATAAGGAAACACTAGGAAGAAATGCTGAGGGAGTTTTTAAGCTTAAGTCCTTGCTAGTGTTTCATTCAGAAAATCATAGCTATATGTAAGGATTACATTACCTGTGATGTGGCAACAGTTGCAGAATTGGATAATTCAGAATGATGACACAGATAAGCCAATCTTTACTCCACCATCACTTCAAGCCCTCATCACCACATATACTGGGATGTTTTCATCAGGTATTATGTGAAATAAATGAGAAGATTGGTATTTGGTTCTTCACTTAACTTGAGTCATGTATAATGGTTTTCTATTTTAAGAGTAAGATATGGAAATATTTTGCTCAGAAACGTAACTCCCTTACGTAATTGATTCAGTTGCTCAATTTATGAAGTCTCAAGTTGTTAACAGGGTTATCCCTTGTAAGTATGGGGATAGTGATATTGACTCAGCAGTACCATTCACTTGCAATACATAGAGTATCAGTATATATGTTAGCCATGTTTGACAGTATGTTCTCAATTTAATAACATTATTGTGCTAAGAATCTATAAGCTTTTTATGATTTGAAACTGATTAGTTGATTTTCATTTTACTTTTATTGAACTCTTATGTAATAGTAGTTCTAAACAATGTTTTTTTTTTAGTTTTATGTTGAAAAATGAGTATGCAGGCTATATTTTATGGCTTTGTTAAAAAATCTTTGTAAATTTTGTCAGAATTTGTCCTTAAATGCTAATGTTGAATCAGTACAAAATATGTAATTAATTAATATGTTAATAGGCAAATAATTTGTCATCAAAGCTTCATTTTAATAGTGTGATTTTGGGAGGGAGATGCTGAGAATATTTATTATAATTTTTATCTGATGCAAGTTATTTCAATGTACTTTAATGAGAGGCAAATATCTAAGACTCAGTTATCTGCATTTCATATATCTTCAATTCTTCTGTTGCACAAAATTAACCATTCAAAAGTTGTACACATTAGGATCGTACAGTGGTATGTTTTCATCTGTTTGATATGCGTTAACTACAGAGGCATCTTGGAGTGTCAAAGAAATATTCATAAATTTGCTGCACCTACTTTTGCAATGTAATCAGGGTCATACCTAATGATAATGAACTACTTTCTCTTGAGCATCTCATTTTATTCCTTCTAGGTGGCTAGGGTTACATCCATGTAATATGAAGGAGATCCATCTATTTAATACTTGGTCATTGATAGCACAATCTCCCCATGTGGTATTTAGGTCATGCCTAACACCGAAAAGGAAAAGTGACTTATTTGATCTCTAAGTTTAACACAGAAACTCTTCTGCAAAGTTATGAAATGAGTTATGATTTGCTTTATGGATATGTAGCAGAGTATGCTGAGAAGATGGTGTTCCCAGACTTCTCTTTCAAGATAAAAGTCACTTTAGGTAGGCGGTGTCATTGTCAGTGAACAAAAATTTTAGTTTCAATGAGGGACTTCTAGCTCGAAAAGAGGCAGTCATTTTCGTACTTTAACTTGGAGTGCAAGCTCAAAGCTGCAGGAGTCCTGTGAAAGGAGTTTTAGGCTTGTATAGACAATAAGAATAATGTTGAAATTAACTTGCAGATAAGTTTTGATGACACTGTGATACCAAGTACAATAGCACAATTATGAAGAGAGCCTCTGAATTCTCAGGAAATTTCTGTGACCAGAATTTGAATTATGTATTTTGGTTGCATATTGCATTTTACTTGTTTCCTTTGTTTTGTACATATTTTTACAGTCTTATAGTAAAATAACATAAATGATCTGTGAAGCACATATTGTATGTGATAAATTTTGAGTGAAGTACTGCACTGTAGTGGCTAAGTGTATGATTACACTGCAAGTATTTGTAGCGTATTATCATCAGGTGTCTCATTCTTTCTCTTTTTTTAGCTTCCTTTAAAAACTTCAATTTCATGGCACTACATGCTATGTCTCAAACTCATTTCCATATTCCATTTATTATCACTTAAATACCTTTTAAGTATGTATATTTTGTCAAAATGTTTTTCTTTTATATCCTTGTTGTCTTCCACATACAATTTTTTGACTTGCTGTAAAAGCTCTGTATGCATCCTCGTTCCATCATGATGTTCAGTTTCCTCAGAGTTTGACTACAAGTGGTTACACTGCATGTAAAAAATCGCCTTTAGTGAGGCTTTATCATCATCATCAGTGGTTGAAAAGGATTACTGTAAAGTTTTGTTAAGGAACTTTTAAGTCAGAAAGAGTACATAATTATTCTGCTTCTGCTTGGGATACAGCCTTAGAACTGCTGGAGCCCTATAAAAGAGGTCATCGGGTTGTATAATTAATCATGATGGTCCTTTGCCTAACACACACCTCCTCGACTGAATTTACAAAAGAACCCCATAGATTTCACATGCATGACACTTATTTCCCCTTGTGTCACCCATTGACATCATTTTATTCTGTTTACAGTCCTTTCTTACGGTTTGCAGGAATGAACTGCAAGTCATCTTACCTTAAACTTCTTAATTTTTACTCAGTTTATAATCTTTCTGTGAATCACATGATGGTGAGAATAACCTTAGTCATATTCTTTTCCACAGTTTTGCTAGAAGTAGCATAACTATGGTATTGGTTGATCAAAAAAATTGCCTTGTATTTTTTCTGGTTTGTAGAAAATGTCTCAAGAAAGTATATAAATAGTACTTTCTTTGTTATTATGACTATATATGTTGAAATGTAAATTACACAAAGCAATGAATTTTTATATCTTTGAACTGTGGATAATTATTATTTTTCATGATTAGAGTTAAAGGATAGAAATTATATTTTTGTCCATCACTTGTAACAAAGATTGTATTAAAGACAAAGAAGAAAAATCGTTTCAAAGAATTAAGTAATCAGTGTATTTGATACATTATTTTTTTAGTTGCTTTTAATTCTACAAATCTTTTATGTATATTTGCATGTGTGATCCAGGTAGAATTATTGTGATAGGAAGCACATAAGAGCCCACATCTCAGCGAAAAATGTTTAATAACCAAAAAGTGGCTCTAACTATTAAAAGAACTACATTATGGAAGATAACTTTTCTGTTCTTGTTCATGCTACAAAACTTGGTGAATAAACACTGTTGGTATTAAAAAAGATAATATGTATATTTCTTCGCAAGGTAAATTTCATATAATATTCCATTTGGCAATAGTTATTATAGCTCATCCCATCTTTATTTACAGTTCTTATCCTCATCAACATGAGGCTAAATAGCTACTGTTTGGTGGGAAAAAGCATAAATGAATTATTTACCTTGAAATTACATCAGGGATGCCAAAAGTATATGGTACATGGGTTGTTTTTTTCTGATGTACCATGCAAATTAGGATCATAAATACGAGTAAGTCTGAGTTGAGAAGGGTTTTACCGTGGGCGGCAAGCTAGCCTTTATTGGAAAAGCTGTACAGTTGAATTAGCCAGTAGTGTAGGATTGCAGAGGGAGTCATCTTGACAGTTGAGTCCACATGAGAGTTAAGGAGGAAAGCTGTATGATGTGCATGGCTTGGAAAGCAGGCAATCATTTGCTGTAAACTCAGAATAGTTGCACTGTAGTTTGAACTTTTAAGGTGGCTACATTATATCAAAATTAGGTGGATGTCTTGTAAATGACACTGATGATTAGGTGCTTGGCAGGTTGATTTTTGTGGTTACACAAAGCCAAGTCTCCCGGTGGGCAACTTCCTTTCGCCGTGTGTGTTGGCATGTACTGTAATTCCATTATTCAGTGAGGGTTTATTCTTCCTTTACAGAGGCAGGAAGAGCTGTGGCAATTGAAAGGTGATAAGACTGTTGGTAACAGTGTCATTAGCTATTGAAATCTTTTGGCATAGCCATGATTCATGGGTTACACTGTATATGGCATATGGGTACCATTCCTTCTGATTGGAAAAATATTTAAAAGTAATAGGAGAATGATAGGACTGCAGCATAGACTTTTATTACATTGCTTAAGAAAGCAAGCAATGTCCATTGTATATCTATACAAGAATACTGAAGACCAATGTTTTTGAGAGTTTTGGTTCATGCCTGCTCTATGTGGTTTGTTTTTGTCACAAATCATGAATTCTAACAAAAGCTGCATATAGTGCATGTCACTTATCAGAAGGCATTTCTCTCCATACACTGTCTGACTTAATTTACCATGCCAACTTTGGCCAGGTTAAAGCACTCACTTTTATGGCTGACGTTAACAAGTTTATAAATGTTGTTAGCATTACGTGTGATTGCCTATGATTTGTCAAACGTAACAGGTAGTCATTTACCACCTGGATGTACTAAGATCGGTCATCTGAGGTTGTCATGATACCGACTTAACCAACAACCTCAAGTTAATAGTTAAGCACTCGTAACCCTATCAGTCCTGACAGCATTAAAAGTAATTTCCTCCTTTATGACAAATATTAGTAGTATTGAAATGGAAAAAAATATTTGAGCCATTTAAACCAAATAAATTATAGACATTCAAAGCTTGGTATACACTTTGTCATTTAAATTTTGGCATGCCATTTAAACCCACCACATCTCTGTGACCCATTACATCATCCATCAGTTTCATTTTCCTCTTCTGTGCTTGAAAACTGAATCCTCTTCAAGCATAACATTCGAAAATCACTCTTCTAGGTCTTCTATTATGTCCAGATATGATGACATAGTATGTTATCTCATTTGCTTACACTATGTGAATCAGGGCACAGGTCCTGATGGAGGGGCACATATTGTTTGCTGTGGGCAACTGAGCCTTGTGGATACTTCTTTGTGCTGCATTGAGTTGTAGATGACATCTGGCAGTTATACATTCCTCTAGTCAGGAAAGGAACCATTGGTCCCTTCAGATGTGGATGGGAAATATCAAATACTGCATGTGTAGTTACGATTACCAGTCAGTCATATACCTTACGTGGTTAGGGCTGAAATGGCTAACCAGTCATCTGCAGCACCATCCCACATTGTGAAATATATTTAGAAATTCTACAGCTGCTGGTGATGTAGCAAAGCTTTTTGACCTTTTTTTGATGCATGTTCAAACTCTGAATGCTGTCATGTGATGTGATGTGTTATCAAGGACCTTCCCACCTCAGATGAGCTCACCTTAACCTGCTGCCATGTGGGGTGCAGCCTTAAAGCTGCAGGAGCATCATAAAAATGATCCTAGGGATGCAGATAATAATATAGTATGGCGAGGTCAGTAATGTCTTTGGCCTGATACAACAGACATGTTTAATCAGAATTATGGTGCTTCTGATATTGAAGCAATTGCTCTAAGGATCTTCACTTTTAATAATGATGTTCCCTGTCTAACTCTGTGGATATAGAAATTAAACATTTTATTGTGATTTGAAGAGGTTTGAACTCTTTATTCCATAGTGTGAAGGGAAAGTGATTTGTGAACACTGAAATACTGTGTCTAATCCGATTACTCTAATGATATTAACATCTGTGATCTGAAAGCACCAACTGCAGCACTTTGGGCATGGAGCTGTTTCCAGAGTCAACACACTGAAAGGGCTGTTTCTTAAAGGAGTAAAAATGAGTTTGTATGATCACTAAAGTCATGGTTGCAATGTTTACTTGAGGAAGAGCTTTTGTCTTGTGGATAACTTGGAAACAGTCCAACTTTAGGGGGAAGAGGGTAAGTGCCATAACATGCTGCTGCTTGTGCTTATGTTCCCATACTTGACTAAATAAATCTACCTTCCTCAGGGTTTAAATGGGTTATAGATAGGGATAAAGTAGATTAGCAATTATATACACAATGTGTGCACCAAACACAGTATATATACTTCAACTGAATGTCAGAATTTGTGTAATAGTAGAAAATAGAATTTTATAGCCTCAGAAATGAAGTACTGTTAAAATATTAATGAACATTCTGGCATTTAACCTTTGATAATTCACTTTGATATGGATATTTCATGATCTACGTAATCTGTATATAACTGAAGTCATAAACGTGTTTTTTCAGGAATATCTTCCACTGCCAGTCTCTTTAATGTTGTAAATATATGTTCATAAGAGATTTTTGCCAACAGGGTTGTTGTTTTGGTGAATATTTCTATGTACAACTTGGAAGAAAGTTTTTTATAGTGCTCTCCTCTTGATGCAGAGTGAAGTAATGCACTATAGTAAATATACCATCCTTCACTGTACTCTAACAGTATCAGTACATCTCAAAAATATAATGATGTTACCCTGTAATTCCTTTTGTAATATATTTTAACCTTTCCCCAAAAACAGAAAAAAAGTTCAAACGTTCTATATTACACTATTGTCTCTGTATGTAGTTGGCAGAAATGGCTGTAATATCAGATATCTGCGGACTGAATTTTGTTATAATCCTATACAGATGGGGAGCTTACCATGTACAGAATTTGTAGTGAGGCATTTCATTAATTGTTATTATTATACAGTAATTTAGGTTTCATTTGGTGAGAGAGCTTAACATGCAGAGATATATACTTTTATTGCTAAGGAAATTGTCTTAAATATATAAGTTAATTGT
>JAUUDW010161564.1:0-14852 GCA_032361385.1 Panulirus guttatus | reverse complement strand
AGCAAAGGACCTCTTGCTTGGAAAACGCACTCGTAATGAAAAATATATCATCAGGGCTCGGATAAATATCTTTGGTTTTTATAGCTAATGTTTCGGTGATTACATATACCATCGTCAAAGCCTATACAAAAATAATAAAATACATCTATTTTCAGAATCATAATCTGGTGGTTAAAGCGTGAAGCGTAAAATGCTACTCAAAAGACATATCATAAAAGCTCAACGCAAAATGAATGTTATAGAAAGAACAAAGAAGTATTAATAATGACTTACAGTCCTACCTTATCTAACATACATTATAACATGACTTACATAATTTCAACAGAGAGAAATTTCTTAGTACAGATTACACGTTTGTGGTTCATAGTTATATATCTCAACGTTAAAAACGTACGTTCAAAATAATTAGATTGTTCTACTCTGAATGTTATAAAACCTATCTAAGTACACAATAACTCTGTCGATACCTCATCTTTACTTACAGTAGGTTGGTTCCTGTAGGACAGCTGGGACTCCAGTATCAACAAATCGGTGTTTGATGAGCTACTAGCCTGGACAGTGAAGCGCGCTGCCGACGCTCGGTGGTCATTGTCGTGAGCGTGATTCCATATTGATGAAAAAGGATTCGTTTTAGTGTTTGCCAAGGGTGCCCATGAATGCGCGTCATAGGGTGTCGCTTCTTCTTTGACAGTATACAAAGCATTACAGATGTTGCACTTATATTAGTGGACAATTGACGACTGCAACTCCGCAGGAACAACATCCTTAAGAAACTTGAAAAATTATTGGATTCTAATTCTTACTGTAGAAACTACTGTAATGTTAACCTGTGGATAGAATTGACGTGATAAAAGAGTCAGTCTCTTAAAGAGTATACAACCGCCTTTTCCAGGGAACAAATTTGAAAAATGTATCATATCTTATGATGAATGTGAATGTGGTGAGAGAGAGAGCTGGTGCAATGTCTTATCATTTTCTAGTGGTGAAAATTTGTAGAGGTTTTCGGAAAAGGGGAAATTATTTGGGTGTAGAGCGCTGAAAGTAAGTAACACTAGAGAAAAGGCTTGTGTGAAAATACACCGAGAGAGATTGAGTCTAGAATAGCAAGAGATGGATGAGAAATGGGAGGTATTTATGGTAACAGTGCTGGCACGTGCTAGAGAAGTGTGTAAATGAGTAAGATGGAAGGTTGGCAGGTAAGATAGGGTGGTGAGTGGTTGGATGAGGAAAATGAGTTGCCAGTGAAAGAGAAAAGAGAAACGTATGGACGTTACTTACAGGGAAGGAGTGTAAGTGATTGGGAGATATATGACAGAAAGCGTTAGGAGGTCGAGATGAAGGTGCAGGAATGAAAAGAGAGTTGGGATGAACAAGTATCAGCAAATTTCAGTGTCAAAAAATTTTTGCAGGGTTGATAGTGTGAAACAAGAGATCAAATGGGTTCGTCAGTGAAAGGGTTACAGAGAGAAATGGGGTAAAAAGGAGGTGGAGCAAGGACTCTCAAGGATTGTTGACTTTTTTTGTGACAGGATGGCAGATGCAGAGTCGTTGGGAGGAGCAGGTATACGAAGAACAATCTTAGTAATGACATGTTGTTTGGAGAACAGAGAAGAGTTAGTGAAAGTCTTATGTAAGAGGAAATGTAGGAAGGCAGTTGAATTTCTTAAGAAAGAGGATGACTATGTGGTTGACTGGTTAGTTAGGATTTTCAGTATATGTATGGATCATGAGGAAGTGCTTGAGGATCGCCGGAATGCATGTATATTGCCACTGTATAACGGCAAAGGGGAATGATGTAAGGGTGTGAATTACAGAGATATAAGATTGTTTAGTATAACTGGTAAACTGTATGGAAGTGTGGTAATTGAGAGGGTGGTGGCATGCAATGACTGTCGGACTGGGGAGGAACAAATATGGTTTCATGTGTGGTAAAGAACGTGTGGATCATGTGTTTGCTTTAAAGAACGTGTCTGAGAAATACTTAGAAAAACATCAGGATTTGCATGTGGCATTTATGGATCTGGAGAAAGCACATGGTAGGGTTGATATAGACACTTTATGGAAGGTGTTACATATATATGTTGTGGGATGAAGGTTATGAAAAGCAGTGAGGAGTTTTTATCTAGAGAGAGTATGGAGCGTGTATCAATAGGGAGAAAGGAGGAAGAGTTGTTCCAGGTGAAGGTGCATCTGCTGCATGAGTGTGTGATGTCACTACGGCTATTCAATCTGTTTATGGCTGGGGTGGTGAGGGAGGCAAATACAACGGTCATGAAGAAGGGGAGGGGCAGGTGATCAGTCTCTTGGGAGCAAAGGGGCCGAGGAGGTAAGTCTGTTGAAGTTTGCTGATAACACGGCGGAGCTGGTGGCAGATTCGAGTGGGAGACTGAAGAAGATGGTGTCTGATTTTAGGAGAGTGTATGAAGGGAGAAAGTTGAGAAAAAAATTGTATGAAACCAAGGTTATTAGGTTTAACAGAGGAGAGAAAAAAGTTAGTTAGGATATGAGTCTGAATGGAGAAAACTTGTACGAAGTAAGGTGTTTTAGCTATCTGGGAATGGAAATGAGGTGAGTCATAGGGTGAGTGAGGGGGCGAAGGTTCAAGGAGCATTGAGGAACGCGTGGAAAGAGAGATGACCATCTGGGAGGTCTAAAATTGGTACGTTTGAAGGTAAAATACTTCCAACGAAGTTGTATGGATGCCAGGAATGAACTATAGATGAAAATGTACGAGAGATGGTGAATGTGTTGGAAATAAAAGATTTTACAGTATGGGAAGAGAGCTCTACATTTCGGTGGAGTGCTTTTTACTATCATACAATTTTTCAAAATTCTTGATGTAGTTTACATTCAGTTTCATTACTTTCTTCATTTAACCATAACACTGTTACTGCAGAAGTACTTAACATCTTCTCTAATATTCTTCTTACTTGCGCCACTTTTGATTTGAGAGAGCTGATGGTCCTTGATACTGTCAGTTCCTTTTAGAAACTTGAAGCTGCAGGAACGTTTCGTCTTTTCCTGCTCTTTTCTAGAACGGACAAACTGATAACCACCAGCCTATTCCCGTTAATTAAGAGCCCTTATTTCAGATTCCATCTTAATCCCATCTGAATGTTCCTTGAGATAATTGCTTTAATTCAGAGGTAATACTACAGATATTATAATAAACATCCTATCCATCATCTCATGTGAATTCTAATGTCAATTGACAGATAATCTGCACGTTAGCAGTTCTATTCGTTAAGACGTCCAGGCGATAGGTTAGTTACTACGTCGACCTTAAAGTCCTCCATACGTGAATTCCTCTGATTTGTTTCCTGCGAGATTACCATCATAACGGCTTCCTTTCAATTTGTCCCATCTTTATTACTTTGCAATTTTTTGTCTGTAATGACCAATAAAGCAAGGGTAAAACATGCCCCATTCAAAGCCATCTTAGATTTAAGTAATAAAATGAGATAAAAAGATTGTATAAATTAAGCAGAACTCCGCAGGTTTTGTAGACCTGTCTCTTACAGGGAAAAGATTGTAGGAAGAGGGAAAGTCGAAAGGGAGGAAAGAATTATACAGCATGGCAGTTCGAAGGAAGAAGGAGGTATCACAATAGTCATACTACAAGTGGCTAATCTTCACAAAGGTTTGGGAAGCACCAGCCAGACCCGTGCCTCTGAAACAAGCCTAGGGGAGGAGGATATCAGCAGACAGCTCTCGAAAACAGTAGCCAAAATAATACTTGTGGAACAGAGAGAAAAAGAAGCAACATCGCGCGAGAGAGAAAGCGATGGTTGAAGACAGGTCATGTTAAAGGAATTAATGAGACGACATAGGTTCAGTGGGAGGAGATGGGAGAAGACGACTAAAGGAAGAATAATCTAAAGATGAACTGTAGGTAAATAAGGTATGGTATCAAAGTGAGCGACTTCATCAGCAGGAGAGTTAGCGAGAGACTGATCAGGTCGGAGAGAGAAAGAGAAGTTGATCTGTAGGAGTCACTGGAAATAGTTTTGTTTAAGGGCTAGAAAAGTTTTCCAGTTTAAGAAGCTTTGAAGTCAGCACATTTTCTCTTCATGAAGGTGTACTTGGCTCTACGAAGAGAGAGACGGAAGAACCATCAAGCCAAGGCTGGGAGTCATATAAGAAAGGTAGAAAACGGACTTCGAACTTGTATTTCCTGAACTATAGGAGCAAACTTTTCCGATTACAACGTAAATGTTCTTTAAGACTGATCTACGAAGACTTTTATATTCCCGATACCCCCACGGTCCACAATAACTTGTACAGTCCCTCTATTGTTGGTCTGCCATGACTTCCTGCTTCTCAGAGGACGGCGTCTCCCCCTCCTTCCTCTGGTCCTTGTGACGTAGACTTGTGCTTAAAGTAAATAGGTCACAGATTTCTGCAACAGTGAATATCACTTTTTATTTACAGTGAAGCCTTGTACCTCGCTATGAAGGCTTCCTTACAAGCAGTGTTCATCGTTTGGAGGGCTTCCTTCCGCCATGACTGTCCTTATCTGAAAAATATATTACTATCTGAAATTGTGTGTGTTCGGTGGCAGCAGGAACCACCAGTGACAGCAGAAACCTCCATATGACAGCAGGAACCAACAGTGACAGCAGAAACCTCCATATGACAGCAGGAACCAACAGTAACAGCAGAAACCTCCATATGACAGCAGGAACCAACAGTGACAGCAGAAACCTCCACATGACAGTAGGAACTAGCAGTGATAACAGGAACCTCCATATGACAGCAGGAACCAACAGTGACAGCAAAAACCTCCACATGACAGCAGGAACTAACAGAGATAAAAGGAACCTCCATATGACAGCAGGAGCCAACAGCGACAGCAGGAACCTACATATGACAGCAGAAACCAACAGTGACAACTGGAACCATCAGTGACAGCAGATGCCTCCGTATGACAGCAGGAACCAATAGTGACAGCAAAACCAAAAGAAATCAGGAATCAAGAGCATAAGCAGGAGCCAGCAGTGTCAACAGAAATCACCAGTGCCACCAGGAATCAGTTGTGACAGCAGAAATCGTCAGTTTCGGCAAGAACCAACAGTATCAACAGGAATCAACAGTGTCAGGAGGAACCACCAATGACAGCAGAACATACAACGACAGAAGAATCCAACAGTGTCAGCAGAAACCAACAGTGACAACTTGAACTAACAGTGTCATCAGGAACCAATAGTAACAGCAGGAACCAACGGTATAAGCAGGAACCAACAGCGACAACAGTAACCAATACTGACTTCAAGAAAATCCAAAGAAAGCAGGAAGCAACAGTGATAATAGGAACCAACAGTGACAGTAGGAAGCAACAGTGTCAGCAAGAAGTACCAATGATAGCAGGAACCAACAATGACAACGGGAACTAACAGTGACATCAAAAATCAATATTATCAGCAGAAACCAACAGTGACAGCAGGAACCATCAGTGACAGCAGAAACCAAGAGCAACAACAGGAACCATTAGTGACAGCAGGAACTAAAAATGTCAGCTCATTCAACAGTGGCGGCAGGATCCAGGAGTGACACCGTGAACAAACAGTGACAGCAGGAACTACCAGTGAATCTAGGAACCGACAGCGACAGCAGGGGTCCACAAGCAACAGCATGAACCAAAAATGTCAGCAGGAACCATCAGTAATAGCAAGAACTACCAGGAACAGCAGGAAACAGCAGTGACAGCAAGAACCACCAGTGACAACAGAAATCGACAGTTTTAGCGGAAGCTTCAGTGACGGGAAGAACCACCAGTGTCAGCAGGCACCACGAGTAGCACCAGGAATCACCAGTGACAATATGTACCTCTGGTGACAGCAGGAGACACCATTGGCAGCAGGAACCTCCACTGACAACCACCACAGACAGCAGGAACCACCGGTGACATCAAGAACCACAATGCACAGCCAGCACTGACAGCAGAAGACACTGGTGATATCAGGAACCGCAAAAGACAACCAACACAGACAGCAGAAACCATCGGTGACATCAGGAGCCACAAGAGACAGCCACCACAGACAGGAGGAGCCACCGGTGTCATCAGGAGCTACAACATACAGCAAGAGCCATTTGTAACGTCAGGAATCACAAGATATAACCATCACAGACAGCAGGGAGTATGCTGTCTGGATTCTGAACTACGTAGCTCCGATCTTCGCTAGCCTATTTTGTCTTCGTCTAAGAACCCAGAATTTTCCTCTTCGGAAACTTGCCTTGGCGCAGCCCATCCCTGTGGATGGAGGCCGTTCTAGCACATCCAACTATCGGCCCACTGCTCTAACTTCCGCTATCTCCTGAGCCCCTGAAACTCTCTTTTCTTAATATCTTAGAATCACATTTCCTTCGTCCCGATCACCAATATGCCTCTCGCAGCAGGAGTTCCTCTGGTGATCTTCTCTCTCATGTGACTCACTCTGGTCCTCCTCTCTGAGGGATTTTGATGAAACTTTTGTCGTTATCTCTCATCTCCAAATCATCTGACAGGGTGTAGCAGAAATCTTTGCGTTTTAAACTTCCATTCCTTGCTTTCGTTTTTTTTTGTCTCTCTCTGCTTTGTGATGCACAGCTTCCCCTCCGAACCTTTCAATGCTGTATCTGTTGATGGTGCCTCTTCTCCCTTCCACCCGATCAGCACTGGTGTTCCTTAGGATGTCCTAACACCCCACTCTCTTTCTTCTCTCCATAAACGATATTCGTCTCATCACCTTCTAAAGCAATTCACCCCTATGCTGATGATTCCACTGTAGACATTTCAACTCACTTTTCCTCCCCTTCAGGCTAATATTCGATCTCTTTCTCGTACCGAACACATCTTCTCTCTCAGTTTGGACGTATGCAGCGTTTTCATTGTAGAAACAGTAGTAATCTGGTCGAATCTAAAAGTGGTGAGGCGCAGTTTCTCCTTACATCTCTTCCTAAATATCACTAGTTCCCCTCTGTTCCATTTCAAAACATCACAATTCAACCCTGTAACATCATAAACAGGTTGGGCATCGCCATATTCCCTATACTGGAAACCCCACATGATCAGTATCACAAAATCTGCCTCCCAGAAGCTGTGGCGTTATATATGTTACGTAATAATTTTCCTTGTGGCCGGCTATTCTCTACCTGAAAGTGCCATATATCACTCGATGGAGAACTGGTCGTATATCTGGCCGGTTCCTCGTCCACCTCCCTGATAGCGAGAGTGGGATCAAAAGCCTTCCGTCTCGTTAATTCTCCATACATCACGCGTCTGCACCGTTCCACCTCTGTCCTGTTGCTGCTGCCCTCACCTCGTTCTACAGGCGTTATCTTGGCCGCTGCTCTCGTGAGTTCTCTGCATGTGTCCCCGTCCACCAAGGCTTGGTCCCGCGGCACGCGCCTGGCTGCTGCCGCTTCCCACGGTGTCTGCGTGGCGGCCGGCCACAGGGGGACTGATCGTTATGGTACCAACTTCTTTCCTGGAGCAGCGAAGCTCTGAAATTCTTTTCCTTCTATCGCATTTTCCCCACTTCTTTCAACCTTTCCATCAGGTATACAAACATCTGCGGAGTCCTAATTAATTTCTTCGTTCTTTTCTCTTTCTTTTTTATCTTTTCGCTCGAGATGGCCACGATTGCGGCATGTCTCGCCCTTGCCACGTCGCTCGCTATACGTAAAAAGTAGCAACAGGAAGTACAGAAGACACAGACAGCGTGGTGGCATCAGGAGCCACAGGGCACAGCCGCGACAGACAGTAAGAACAACAGGTGATATAAGGAACCATAACAGATAGCCACAAAAGACAGCAAGATACACCGCGATATCAGAACCAACAACAGAAAGCCACCAAAGACAGCAGAAGTCAACGATGTCATCAGGAGCCACAGCAGTCGCCACAGGAAGCAAAGCCACCGGTGACTAAACAGACATAAGGAACCACCGGTGACATCGAAAGCGAAATCACACAGCCTCGACAGACGGCAGAAGCCACAAGGCAACGCCACCATAGAAAACAGGAGCCATCAGTGACATCAGGAGCCGCGGCAGACAGCTACCAATAAACTCAGGAGTTACAACAGGCAGCAGGAACAACGGGTGACAACAGAAGCTGCAACAAACAGCCATTACAGACAGCAAAAGCCACCAGGAAAGTCAGGAATCAAAACAGACAACCACCGTTGACATCAGGAGCTACAACAGACAACCAACACGGACGAGAGGAGCCGCAACTGACGTCAAGAGCCACAACAGTCAGCCGCTTTTGACATTAGGAGCTGTAAGAGACAGCCACTACAGACAGCAGGAACCATAGAATACAGCCACCACAGACAGCAGGAGCCAAAGGAGACAGCCACTACAGACAGCAGGAGCCAAAGCAGACAGGCACCACAGACAGCAGGAGCCACCGGTGACATCAGCATTCACGTGACCTTGACCGTGTCCCCCGCTGGCCTCCGGCAGGCAACGTGGTCGCCAGGAGGAGCCTTCACCTTTAAGGCTGGGCTGATGGTACTGGCGGAGGTCACCTGCGACCCCTCGGCCTCCCTTGTTCTGCCTGACGACCCATGACCCATGACCTGACCCCAACCATACACCATCCCCCTCCTGAATGCATGCACCCTGGCTGCTTTGTTCTGCCTGATGACCCATGACCCATGACCTGACGGAATGATCATCAGTAATGACATAGAATACTAAAATCAGTATGTTATGGTTTATGGCTGGAAGACTAGACTATATAACGAAGAATATTCGCCAGTATTCACCTTTCGTTACTGTTAGGTCAGGGCTCATCTGAATCACGCTACTCACATTTGGTCACGAAACTTCATACAAATCTAGAACGAATTCAGAGAGGAGCAACAAATATAATTCCATCACTCAAAAAGAAGTTTTATGAATAGATCCGTAGACCTGTCTCTCTCTTTCTTTCTCAAACTATAGCACAGATTCCAAGGAGATCTAATGGAAGTTTCCAAAGCAATAACAAAAGCTCGTCAAGGGAACATGAAAAATGGAAAATAACTCAAATGGAAAGTAATTCAGCTACGACCGTGGACAACATCGTTTATTCACTTTTTATGCTGTAAACTAACAGAACATGGAGAGGAATCAGGCTAAACAAATTCTTCAGTCATGTACGTTACCAGTAAAAAGGTCTTTTCAAGAAGGAAAAGATTTTCAAGTTCCTATTCAAATATAAAGCATCATTTGTTTGCCATCTCAGATTTGAAACTCACGCCAGAGAGGACCACCGTACTTACAGTAGGGTTTTCCAATTCTGACTTTCCCTTAAAAGGTCCACAGCAATACAGTATATCCTCTCCATACAATGTGGCGTTCTCCCAAGATTATCCCATGCTGACTGTTGAGCCAGAAGGAGAGGTGTGTCCGGACGTGACTTCTGCTTTACAGTCCTGTTCCTAACTATAAGTGTAAGACTATGACCCCGTCCTGGACCATCTGGTCTCCCATCATCTGTCCCTCCACACCACACATCACCACCCTCTTCACAACACACCACCACCCTCCTCACCACATAAAACCACCCTCTTCACTACACACCACCACCCTCCTCACCACACATCACCACCCTCTTCACCACACACCACCTCTCTCCTTACCACATATCACCACCACCCTCACCACATACCACCACCCTGTTCACCACATACCACCACCATCCTTACCACATACCACCACCCTCCTCACCACACACCACCACGCTCTTCACCACATACCACCACCATCCTCACCACACACCACCACCCTCTTCACCACATACCACCACCCTCCTCACCACAAACCACCGTCCTCCTCATCACGCACCACCATCCTCCGCACCACACACCACAGTCCTTCTCACCACACACCACCACCCTCTTCACCACAGATCACAGCCCTCCTCACCACATACCACCACCCTCGTCACCACATACCACCATCCTCCTCAGCACGTACCACCACCTCCTCACCACACACCACCACCCTCTTTGCCACATACCACCACCCGCTTCACCACATACCACCACCATCCTCACCATACACCACCATCCTCTTCACCACATACTACTACTCTCCTCACCACACACCACCACCCTCCTCACCACGAACCACCACCATCCTCACCACACACCACCACCTCCTCAACACACACCACCACCCTCCTCACCACATTCCACCGTCCTCCTCATCATGCACCACCACCTTCCTCACAGCAAACGCCCCTCAACTCCGACCCTAGGTTACTTATAGCACCTGCTTCAAGAGGTTGTTAGCTGACCTGAGACGGCCAAGACAGAGTTAAGTACACCACCTGCTACAGTGGGGGGCAAAGGGAGGGGTGGGCGTAGTTAGTCAAGCTACAGATCAGAGAGAGGATGAAATTAATCTCAGTGGAATCATTAGTTAAGTAATTAGGGTTAATGGCGAAGATCTTCCTCCTACTGCAGATTGAGGAGTTCATTTGTTAGCTCCTCTCACGGACGGCCAGGCGTTCCGTGCTGTCTGCATTGTTACGTTTCCCAACGACTGCGCTCAGGTTCGCTTTTAAGTAACACTTGTGAAACGTGCACAGGTTACTGAGGCATAGAAATACATGATAGCACACACATGTTACTAACTCCCAGCTCCAGACAGCATTTCACAACATTAGCCTGCACCACACAACACCAGATAACACCACACAACATCAACCAGCACCACACAACTCCAACCAACACCACACAACATCCACTAGCATCACAAACACCAGTCAATTAAGCACAACATCCACTAGCATCACAAACACCAGTCAATTAAGCACAACATCCACCAGCACCACACAACATCCATCGGCATACCACAGCACCAGTTAACACCACACAACACCAGCTACCACCACATAACATCCACCAGCACCACATAATACCAACGAACACCACACAACATCCACCAGCACGACACAACACCAGCTAACACCACATAACATCTACCAGCACAACAAAATACCAGCTAACACCACATAACATCCACCAGCATCAAGCAACACCAGCTAACACCACCTAACATCCACCAACACTACAGAACACTAGCTAACACCACACAATATCCATAAGCACCACACAACATCCCTCAGCACACTACAACACCAGTTAAAATCACACAACATCCACCAACACCACACAACACCAACTAACACCACAAAACATTCCCCAACACCACACAACACCAGCTAACACCACACAACATCCATCAGCACCACACAACACCAGACAATACCACACAACATCCAACAACACCACACAACACTAGAAAACACCACATAACATCCACCAGCACCACACAACACCAGCTAACACCACATAACATTTACCAGCACCACACAGCACCAGCTAACACCACACAACTTTCACCCGCACCACACTACACCAGCTAACACCACAAAACATCCATCAGCACCACAAACACCAGACAACACCAAACAACATCCACCAACACAACACAACACTAGAATACACCGCATAACATCCACCAGCGCCACACAACACCAGCTAACACCAGACAATATCCGCCAGCACCATACAACATCCCTCAGCACACCACAACACCAGTTGACACCACACAACATCCATCAACAAGCACAACACCAGCTAACACCACACAACATCCACCAGAACCACACAACACCAGCTAACACCATATAACATCCATCAACACCACGTAACATCAGCTATCACCACATAACATCCACCAACACCACACAATGCCACCTAACACCACACAGCGCCAGCCAACACCACACAACGTCCACCAGCACAACACAACTCCAACCAACACCTTACAACACTAGCCAACTCCAAACAGCACCACACAACACCAGACAACACCACATAACACCATACAGCATTAGCCAACTCCAGACCCCATCTCACAACACCAGGCAATACCACACAACACCAACCAACACCATACAACACCAGCCAACACCAGAAGGCATCACACAACACTACCTAACACTGCAGAACAAAAACCAACACCATATAACACTGGCTAACACCAGACAGCTCACCCAACAACACACAAAATCAACCAACACTGTACAACACTAACCAAATCCAGACAACATCACACAACAACAACCAACACCACACAATATCAACTCGCACCACCCAACACAACGCAACACTAGCCAACACCATGCAATACCAAGCAACTCCACAAAACACCAAACAACACCATCTAACACCACACAATACGCACAACACTACACAATACGGATCAACATCACGCAATCCAGTCAACACCACACAACGTCAATCAAAACCATACAGCTCCAATCACCACCACATAACACCAAGCAACACCAAACAACACCAACCAGCACCACACAACCCCAATAACACCAAACAATACCAGCGAAGACCACATAATACACCCAATACCACACAACACCAGCAAGAATTATACAACACTATCCAACACCACACAACACAGAAAACACCATATAACACCAACCAGAACCACACAACAGAAAACACCACATAACACCAACCAGAACCACACAACACAGAAAACACCACATAACACCAACCAACACCATACAAAACAATCCAGCACCACACAACGGCAGCAAACAATAGCTTACCGCCACACAACAGCAGCTAACACCAGCTAACACCAGTAACGTTATCCAGCACCATGTAAAACCATCTAACACAAACCAACACCACATGCCACCATGTAAAACGAGCTAGGACCATGCAAACACCAGCTAACTTAACACTACCCGGCGCCCAGCTAGCACCAGTAGCCGAGAACAGTAGCAGGCAACTAATCTCACGTCAGGACAAACGCCTAGCTCTGGCTGACGGAGAACAAGTTTAATGAAGTTTTTTGTCTTCATGTTTAAGAGCTGCCAGGCCAGCTGTGGGCCATTACTCTGAGTAATGCGGGCCTCCACCAACTGCACGCTCCTCCCACCAACAGTTAGGTATTCCATTTCCTCCAGGCACTCATGATAAAGACTACGGAAGGAAAAATGATGATAATATGAGAATTCTGCACTCACGTTTACGTGTAACATAAACTTTGATAAATACAGCATGGTACATTACCTTCCCGGATACCTATTATCCCCACATATGATAAGGATCTTTACAGTTTATTTAAGTTTGTTCGTTCGTCCGTTCATGCAGACGTAGAAGTTTCGTCTAAACGTCTTGAGATACTTTCTTAGCTATCACTCATGGTAGAATGCCCAGTGCCCAGCAATGGAACCATGATTGGTTTAAAAAACATATCCCGATTGAGAGTAAATACTATATATATATATCTATCTATCTATCTATCTACGCGCTCGACCCTGGACTGGTTAGTTTCTTCCAAAAGGGAGTCTCAGGGCCAAATCATATGAGAAAATTTTCAACAGTTCCTTGTTTCTTTTTCATACATATCGAAGAGACTTTGAACATAATCATAATCATTAGTAATCTTACGTAATCATAATCATTACATTAAATCATAAGCTACAGTAATAAAGGTTAAAATAGATTTACGTAAGACACATCAGTCTAAAAAGTTTACATGAATTCATAAAAAGCAGTGCAATAAGTCTCTACACAAACTAAAAGACATAGTAACACATCACAGAAATCCAAAAAATAAATAAGACACAAACACCGCACTGAGCTTCTGAATCAAGCAACGATAGTCATCTGAATCGCCGAATCATTATCGTTCAAGCTTGGCTTAGTTTTGAGAATATGCAAGGACTCAAAGAGCCTTCAGTGTTACAAGTTATTCCTCCTGCGAATCATTTCAAAATCATCCATTGAGAAGTAATATCCACAGTTGCCTGCATGAGCCTTCATAGTAGCAGGATCTAGCTTCGAAAGCCACATTACCTGTATGGTAGTACTTGGCATGATGGTGCGGACCTGACATCACCGAACCAACACCCCTAAATCAGACAGCACCCTCTGACCCCCATCCGCATTTCTGACAAGGCCTTCATGTGATATCGCCACTATACCTAAGAATAGTTAGAACCCACCTCAGATATAAAGTGCAGTTCTGGGCTCCCCACCTGAGTAAGGATATTCATAAATTGGAAGCAGTGCAACGATGAGCAACTAAATTGATTCCATCTTGACGTTAAAAAACATATGAGGACAGACTGCGAGAACTGAATTTGTTCTTTCTAAGCAAGAGGTGGCTCTGATGCAAGATAATAGAATGTTTTGAAATAGCAAATGGATTCAACAACGTCGATATTGAGAATTTCTTTACGTTCGAGCCAATACTACCAACGAGAGTCACCGAGTCAATCTGGACTGCATGAAATATTTTTCTACCAACGACATTATCAACGCATGGAATGAACTCCCAAGATATGTTGTTCACAGCAACACAGCAGATATCTTCAAATTTAGGTATGGTCATCACCTGTCACTCTCAGATATTGAATACTTCTTTTAATCAGCCATCATAACGCAGTAGTATACTATAGTACCTTCTCATCTACTGATCTCGGTTTCACCTTGCTGCGGTAGTTTAACAACATCGATTAACCTGTGTCGTCTGCTTTCAGGGATCAAGACGGAATTACTGTATTATCCTACCACATTAGGATTAATATAAAGATGGTAAGTCGCAAGACTGGAAATCAAAGTTTGTTATTACTATTGTCTCTGTAACAAAACGTGAAGGGATGCATAACATATTCACGTTCATTCTACCTTCTGACTTTCCAATAAAAATTTCCTTCAGGCAAATTAAGACTGGAGGATATTTTTTCTACCTAATTCCCGGCCGGCTTGTTACTAGGGAGAGAGCGACAGAGAGAGAGAGAGAGAGAGAGAGAGAGAGAGAGAGAGAGAGAGAGA
>JAUUDW010161454.1:0-14853 GCA_032361385.1 Panulirus guttatus | reverse complement strand
GAGAGAGAGAGAGAGAGAGAGAGAGAGAGAGAGAGAGAGAGAGAGAGAGAGAGAGAGAGAGAGAGAGAGAGAGGCTACCAGGGGCGCAGCGCCTCAACTCAACACCGCTCGCTGCCTCTGCTCCTGTGTCTGAGAAGTACACCCCACCACTCCTAACAGGAGCAGGTCCGCAGGATTTTGCAACATTCCCGCACAAAATCCTTACCATACAACCCCAAGGGAGGTATCTACAGTACTGTATCACCCTGTGTTTGCTAATGGTAAAAGACATTTCTCAAAGAACGATAGGAAGAAAAAACCAGAGACATTTTTATTTCTGAGGGACAGCCTTTAACATCGATCTAACTGATTTCCTCGAAGATAATATCATTATACAACCCCAGGACCCCTGCAGCTTCTAGGCTGCACTCCAAGCAGGAGGAGGGAAATGGCGGACACTCTTAGGGTGAAAAGGTCCTGAGCGAGATTGTACTTAACAAAACGACGCCGAAAGCCATTTCTCGCTCGCAATGTAGCCACATGTGGGCACAGTCCGGGAACACATATTCAACAACACACATGCATTATACGTTTACGAATTTAGTAAAGAATTTAAAAGATTTCCAGTAAAGTGTTGACTCACACAATGCATCTGGTCCGGCTGACTCTTCGCCAAACGGACGATTCACATACCTGAAAAAATACAGAAAATCGCGATAAGTTCTGAGTCCGTAAAGAACATTGTTAGCACATATTGATATCAGTTATTCCTGGTACATACATAAGTACGACAAAAAAAGCCTCACAGTGTTCATGTTTGCTTCAGTGTGTGGCGTGAGGGTGTTGGATTGGCGTCCCGGGCACACAGCTGTTGCCGGGGACAGGAACCACCACAGGATGCAAGGTTAATCCGGGCAGCCAGGACACAGGGAGCGACGCAGGATGCACGACGGTGGGGTCCCAACAGCAGCAGTGAGGCAGGAGGGCGGCGGGGTCGGAGGTGTGGCCTGGTAGGGGCGAGGGGAGAGGGGAGGCAAGGGCAAGGAAATGGTTAGAGGGTTGTGGACGGGGTAAGAACATGGGCAAGGGAAATGTGGCTACAGTAAGGACATGGGCGAGGGATGGGGGACGGGGTAGCGGCTGTGGTTGGAGTATGGACATGGATACTAGGGCTGTGGTAGACTACGTGTAAGGGGAGAGGAAGTATAGATGGGCGAGAGAGGGGTTGGGAGGGAGATCACAACAGGATGGAAACCCAACAAGTGATGGGTAAGGTGTTGTTATCAGAGTGAAGTAACTGGGGAGAAAAACGACAAATCTTTGCCGTCTGAAGACAAGCGGACGATCCCTGACCTAAATTACAGTTCGCCAACCTCGCTGTCAAACTGGAACATACCAAGGCTCAGGTCCCTGACGATAGCAACCCCGGGAATAAGGGCCAAGCTTTACTGACCCACGCCAACCTTGGCCTCCCCTGTGGAGGATGATTCTACCATACCCAACCTAACCTGTGGGTTACCTGTGTGTTATCTCGACCCCTCCCTCCCCCTAACCGGGTAATTTGCGTACGACTGGGTACGGGGTCGAACCCAGCTCCTCCTATCGCCGGGGTAGAGACGCTATTCGTTCAGCCACCTGCCCATGCGGGCTTAAGGAGGTGATTGAGAGGACTGTTTGTGTGTGTGTGCTTGTGCTGGGTACAGGGGCGGAGCGAGGGGACGGGTGGCGGCCAAGGCAGAAAGGGCCTCACCTCACCTATCACCTGCGCGGACACGTAACACCTACCCTCGCAGCAAACTCTCAAAACAAACGTGATAATGTTGCTTTATGGCCAGCCTTGTACCAGCTAACAGAGGACGCATGTGTAGGGTGGTGGTACTGCCAGGGCAGGACTGTACCCACACCTGCCTGCTCCGCAGGTATCACACAATCCAGGAGGGTTCAGCCAGAGTCCAGGGTGGGTCCACCTAGGTCACCAGCCTCGCTCTTCCAGTACATTATGCTGGAAAGTGCAGGGTACTAATAATTAACTTCCAGAGACACTGGCCCTGGACCTCCGGACATAGCATGGCCACTGACACCACACACAACGCCCACCAGATGACAGGGGAGCCTGGCACACTCGCCCTCCTCCTCCTCCTCCTCCGCTCCGACTCACTAGAAATAATGAACACTCTCCCCACAGGGGTTGGGTCAGCTGCTGTCATGGAATTCTCGACTACCAGGCAAGAGTGGGGGGAACTGCCCAACGCATCAGCCAAATATGGAATCCCTCCTCGTCACACGAACTGTGATAAACCTGCGTGTCACTCGGGGATTTATCCAGGCAGGATTATGATACATCGAGGATTACTCGATATGTCCGAAGACTTCGTGGGGAAAAGCTTTCATCTCGTGAGATTTTAAATTAATGAGTTTTTTCCGAACCCAAAATCCACGTCAGGTCATTACACAGGTAATCTCAACAACATTACTCTCTCGAGCATCACTCAAAAGCTCGCAAGTGCGGAAAACCTTTTAGAGAAAATACCCTCAGACTTGGGTACAACGCCGTGACCAGGACGAAACGTTTGAGTACGATGTGGTGGCCCGACCCACGGAGGAGGACGACGCTGTGGGTGTGGGTTCGGCTGCCGGCCGGTATGGTGGGCAGAGTCAGGTGCGAAAATGCCAACCCGTGTTTTGAAGCCACACACCCATATTACCTTACCTTACGTATAACCTCACGATAGAATCGGAGGTCTTCTGCCTCCCTCTACCGCTTACACTCACTCTCTCCCCGGGCAATCTGCTGTATTTTTCTTCTGTTCAGTCAAGCTGCCGGGAGGCCACTGCTGCTTGTAGACCTAAATAACCATCTATTTTCCTGGCTGCTCTGCCACACTTTATAGAATCTAGACTAGGCCCTTTTCAGGCAAATCCTCTGAAGAGCCTTTAGTTATTGTAAGGGTTACATGTAATTTACTTACTAAATATGGACTCCTTATATATACGCTTTCTTCTCTCTATAGTGTCTACTGGACTTCTCGATTTCAGTGGTAACAGTTTATAGATGTCTTCCTTGCTGCTGTCCCTGCAGGAAATCATCTTCAAGTACAGAATGGGAACAATGCATTATGGGATTTCCCAAGAGCAAATTATGATATATTTCTCCCGTCTGCGATAAGGAGAGTACACCCTCAGCGCTTTCAGCCGCTCCCAGTTGTTTAGATTTTTAACACTATCATTGTGGGCTGTGAAATCCTCCGACTGCGGTTTTTTCCCACCTTGAAAGGTGAATACCTGGTGTACAGGTGACGTCAGCAACAAAAGTTTTCTATTCGGACGAGCATTGAAGAGCGTCATCATCAACTTTACGGTTCTTGTCTTGAAGGTCCGTAAAATCCAGCCTGCCCATTTTTTTTCTGAGGAGGCAACTGTTGCTCTGTTGTGCTCGCTGAAGGTAAAGTAATCAAAATATTATTACTCCGAGGTATTTGAGGTTGATCTTTCGGGTGATAATGATTCCTGTTCCTGTCCAATATTCTGTACTGTTATATATTTCTTTATGATCCTCATAACCGAGTACTTGAAGCTTGCCTTCACTGAATACGATGTTATCAAGAGCGGTCCACTGGCAGACTTAATGCATGTCTGTAGTTTCTCTGTCGTTCGCTGATGATATATTCACACTTACTCCGTAAGTGATAGATATCAAACTGCGGTTAATGTGAAACTGTGGCTAATAGGAAACTGCAAAAAACGAGACTGAGGTTGATATGAAACTCTGATAAAATGAAACTGTGTTTCGTGTAAAATTGTGGTTAATATGAAACTGTGTTTGGTGTCTGCATCTATGCCAGCTGCTGAAATGAGAAATAGGTGAGGCGCAAGCACTCTACCTTGAGGAACAGAGCTTTGACAGTGGAGACTCTGTATGTTGCCTGATTTAAATAATGTACAGTGATTTTTTAGTTAAGATAATCTACATCTTTCTTCTTACTTTTCCTGATATTCCTAATGACGCATTCCGTGGTGCTTGAGACCAAAGCCTCACTTCTCAAACGCTTTTGCAAAGTCTGTGCACATCACATCAGCGTTTTGTTTGTTCTCCAACACCTCTGCATTCTTACTGATCAGCTACTGGGCACATCCCAAACCTCACATGACCAGCTACTGAGCAAATCCTCACACTCACCTGACTAGCTACTGAACATATCCTTACACTCACATGACCACGTGACCAGCTACTGAGCTCACCTTTAATACCGCCTGACCAGCTACTGAACACAAAGAACGTCTCCTCTCTCTCTGCACACTCGCTCAGCATACAATAATCGAGTGCTTTTCCCAACCTACTCCCACAGATCGTCGTCAGAGTACAGCTGGGTGACACGCCCTTGGGATCAGGTTTAGGGTAATCACTACATATGTGACAATCACCTTCGGTGCGAACCTCTCGAGGAGGGGTACTGAGTGGCAGCCCTGTCTATAATGTCATGGTCAACAGCTGATAATCTGCATTCCTTAGTCCCGTACCTGATAATATGGTCAGTGAGATAAAGAATGTCTGTTTTTCGAGGTTTTTGTTGTAACTTCCTCTGCCAGAGGTAAAGCAAATTCTTATTCTTTACGGGGGTATAGAGTCTGGCTAAATAATTCTTATTCTCGAGATGAGATCGGTTTAGTTTTTAGTCTACCTAAGAAGCAAAAATATCAATCCGGCCATTAAGAAACTTGCAGGAGTGACTGGCTGTCTAAGTGAACTTGTTAATTCTTTCAGTAATCACCAGCATCCATTTACGGCTGCGACAGGTCCGGTCTCAGTTCTTAGCACAATCTGTTTAGCATTCTGAGTTACAATACGAAGTACTTCGGCCGCCAGGGATTTACAAGTAACAGCTCCTGGAGCTGTGTTAGTATCATGTTAACTAACGACCATTTTATCAATGCGTCTGCGTCGCTTCCAGGGGTCAGGCTGGAAGGTATAGAATAGGAGGCAGGTGGTCGGGCGCCAAGGCAATTTAGTCTTCTCATAAGCTTCACCCATCATCTCACGATCCAGTCTTAGTCTCTCTCACGTCATGGGGAGGTGCATGACACTCCTTCCGACCCATTCACCACTGAGTCTCTCTCACCATGACGCGATGCATGACGCTCCTGACGACCCCTGTACCAGTGACTCTCACCATGACACGGCGTATGACACTCCCGACACCGTGTCACAAAGTCATATCACAATTTTCGATATGCTTATTAATGAAATTGTTTGTGTGTCCATCCATGAGTATTCATGACGCCTGCTATAAACAATGGATGTGAGGTGGCTGACATCTTGGAATGAGATGCACTGTAATACACAAAGCCCAAGGCAACGATGTTTGCGGGCGGGAAGTTAATATCTCTATCAACTGACTGGTCACTGCTGTAAAATCGTAACATCGCTGGCGAACTTAGCAAAATGTTGACGTGATGTGCACAGGCATTGCCAAAGCCTTAGATGAATGTGACTATCGTACCAGCATGGAAAACGCATCAGAGATGGGAACAATTGGAATATTTACAAGACGGGTTTACGGATGTAACTACCCTATGGTTTCCTTAATTTCGAGGTGATTAAGTTCCAAACACGACCAAGCCCAACTTACAGAATCCCAGTATAAAGACGGAATGTGACTGGCTCCCGTTGTTCAACCACCTAATGAGGGCAGACATCTCAAAACACCGTTGGACCGCACAGACAACACCTGATCCGCTGGCCGTTAAAGATGTAAACTATCGCCAACAGTTAAGTTCTAATTCCCTCGTAAAGAAAAAAAAGAGAACCTCAAACTCCTGATGACAGTGGTTTCCAAAGCCCTTGGATGAAATCTAAGACCATTCCCAGGGGACTCGAGACTAGAGTATGATTACAAACCGTTTCACGATTCCCAGTAATGCCTCTGTGTGTGTATGAGTGTATACACAAGGGTGAGTGTACGTGTGTGTGTGTGTATGTGTGTGTGTGTGTGTGTGTGTGTGTGTGTGTGTGTGTGTGTGTGTGTGTATCTGTAGGTGTGCGAGGCTCCAAGTGGCTGTGGTTGTGGGAGTGGTGTAAGGTTATCATGGAGGGATCACATCACTACCCAGCCACCTCCCCACACAACCGATATGGCCGTTTCCTCCTCCACGGCACCGGCGGCTGCTCCCTCCTCCTCCTCCTCCTCCCCGTCCACCAACATGACGCCCTTTTGCCCCACAGTCGGGAAAAAAAATATATAATACTCGTTTTATCTCCAGCAGCATCGCTGACACCATACCCCGACCAGTACGCCTCAGTGTCCACAGTTGTTTGTCGTAGGTCATGCGAGTAGTTATCGGGCAGTCGGCCTAGTCCCCGTGGCCTCCTATACGAGGCCATCGTCACTAAACATCATCCATCATGTCCTGGATGAGGAGGTCACTAGGCATAACTCTTTGATGCGGATGAACAGGTCATCAACCGTAAAACTTAACGCCTCTCGCTACAGGAGGTCACAAATCATGTCTAGGGACGCATAAAAGAAAAAAATGCTATCATCACCACACTACACATCACTCGTTGCCTCCCTCTGGTGGGGTGGACGTCTGGACCTATCACCTGTGGCCTCTGTCCGATGGGCTGGAAATTTCTACCCATATCCCGTGGCCTCCGTCTGATGGGGTAGACATCTCTAACCATCATCTATGGCCTCTGACGGTCGTGGTCAGGATCTCCAGACGTTATCTGTCCCGCTCAGTTATGTACGACGACCTTTCTGGGCAGAAATCCAAGAACACAACAATCCTGCCATCAAGCGTTTTCACTACACGGAGGTCATTCAAACTACACACCAGATCCATTTCGGTGTAAATACGGAATTTTCTCTTCTTCATCTTTTACCTGTTTTGCGACATTAGCTTCACACTCTGTATCAGATGTATCAGATACATGTGTCTGGCAGGCCAATGCCGTGACTAAACACATCATATGGCCACCTGTGTGTCTCCCTTGAGCCGAAGGGTGCTAGAATTACGATAAGGCTCAAGGGAGGCTGCAGAGAACCCTTAAAATGATAACAAAATCAACTTCACTGACGCTACAATTGCATAATAAAGAGACAACCGAGCAGGTCCCTCCCTTATCCACCAGTGAACTGAGTCTTCACTTCAGCCTTAACGCACACCACTCGTCGTTTGGGACAGACCATCTCTGTATCCTCTCTTGCGCCATCGCCCACAAGATAGGCAGGGGTGCACAGTAAATTAGCAGTAATTGTGGCAGAAATCAGAATCAATCATCTCGTCTCAGCACATATGCTGCTCTTCAACAACACAGCATAAACTCGAGGGAGAAATCATATATATGAGACGAAAATTAATGAGAAGGAGTCGAGTGCTATCAGATTGGGCCGAGAGGTGTGTGCGTGTGGAGACTTGGGGGTCACACCCGGGGGTCGACCAACCCCCTCCCCCAGACATGGGGTGCACAATATATCTCTCTGGGATACCGGCACAAATCAAATCAAATCACTCCAGAGGATGACCCAAGACAACAGCCTCGCCTAAGACATCCTCAACTGCAGGAGTGGAGGAGACAGTCTACCATATCTCTGCATGGCCCCCTCACACTCTGCAAAATAAGCTTGCCATGATAATGTGACAAGAGGGACAAAGTAACAGCTGAACGCAAGAGCCCACAAGCATAAACAAATACTCTTAGACATTCGGCCAACCGAGCCGTCCAGATGAACATAGGGCCAGTCATTACCTATGCTAATTCGATGTGGCAACCAGTCATAAGGTGGAAGAGAAAGAGGAAGGGAGGGAGCGACCTCTGGATGGTGACGTCAGGGGGAAAGGGGGGGCTAAGTGACCTGGCCAAAGTGTCCAGGACGTCCTGGCCGCCCTAGCTCAACCATACAGCCGCTGACCCTCCTCTGGTCTTCTTTCCCTCACTACGTACACGTCCGACTTTTGCTCTGTCCCTCTTCGAAACACCAGAACGTAACGAGGACCACCACTACCACAGTCACCATCACCACTAAAACTACTACTACTACTGAAAGAGTTTTGTGTCAGTGATCCACGAGTTGTGGTGTTGGTGGGAGGGACGTGATAGACCCAACCACAATTCTCACACCCGTTCCACAGTGACACCGGAATCTTCTCTGCTAAAAGAGGATTCTCCTGACATAACCCCGCCTTCAGTGTGGGGCAATACGAGAGAAGCAGACACTATCCATCAAGGACGAATGACGAAGAACAGTCCGAAACCGTCCACTGGAGGACGTACGTATGGGAGAGTTCCTCTGCGGTGATCGAGCCTTCAGTTGATCATCTTTGGAGATCTAGCTATGCCCGACCTGCCACCTACCTTCTGATGGTTTAGGAGGCTCTTCTACCACCACAGCTCGGTCCCTGACCAACCTGTCGTGTTGTTCCTCTCCCTAGTCAGGCTGCTTGAGACTATGTTTCGTAGGCCAATGGATCTATCAAACATACATACTACTTTACGTTATGTATATCTTACAATGGTGTCGGAGGCTTTTTACCCTAACATTTTGGTCCTCAACGATGCTGCTGTGTTATTCCTCTGTTCACTCATGTTGTTGGAGGCCGCGGCGAATAGGCCTACGTGTTCACCACATCCTAGTGGCTAGTCTGGCACACTCCGAAGGTACCTGTCCAGGCCCCCTTTTTGGAATTCTACACAGAACGGTCCATAGTGTACCTAATGGACTTTGGCCAACGTGTTCAGCATTTCTGATTCCCGTATGTTTACACTGTCTTCTCTTATTGTACTTGATGCAGCCTTTCACTTCCAGTCATCCATACCAGTTCAGCTAAGAGGGCAGATCGGGATCCATAACTTCCAGAATTTTCCGAGTTTGAATCACGATACTCTTCCAGCCTGTGCTTTCAGAAGGATAGCTTCAGTGCTCTCAGTTGTTCTCAGTAGTTTAGATCTAGAAGTGCCAGTGCGAAGCTATCAGAGCCTTAACGTACTTAACACAGCAGGTTGTCCCTCCTTTCAAAGCAACAACGTCAGTACACAGCAGTATTCAAGCCAGGAGTGAATAGATGCCTCTATGTGCGTTATCACTGATCTTACTTATCTGGTCTGGAAGAGTCAGAAAATCCAGCCTGTCTTTTTTTTTTTCTTAAGGAAACTTTTTCTCTAATACGTTCAGTACAGGTATGGTAGCGAGACCAGACGATTTTACCTCTAGGTCTCGTACATTGCCCCCTCGAGATATGATGGCGTTCGCTCCTGTCCGGTATTCTGTGCCGACCTCTTGTTGCCTCACTCGCCCCATAACGGAGTGAGAGCAAACCTGAAATCTCCATTAAAAGAACACTTTATTATCGGTGGCCAACCGGGAGATTTGAGTCATGTCTGTGTTTATCTAACCTTCGCTGGTCTGTGGAGACGTCCACCGAACTGTTCGTCTGTGGTGGTGAGCCTTGGCCGGCCGGCCGGCCACCTGTGGTTGGCATCCCTCAAATCGATCATCTCGGGTGATCTATCCTCGGCCGACCATCAAGCGGGAGGACCAAGCCTCGAGAATCCACTCCCTCCCACCCAACCCACCCCCTGACCATCTGCGTAGGTCTGTCCAAGACCGTTCACCTGTGGGAGTCACCTGGACCATTCATTTGTGGAGGGGATCTACCTACCTGGCCTGACGAGAAGGTGTGTATGTTGGTCCATTCATTTGTCGGGATCTGCCCGACGGTTCAGTTAAAGGGATCCTTACTGTGGTCCATTACCTGTGGAGTTTATCTTGGAGCCTCGTCCTTTTATGGGGGCCTAGACGGATAGGAATCTGTGAGGGTCTGCCCTCCCTCACCCTCGGTATCACAATGGGGAGAGCCTCTGTGTTCGTCAGGAAGACTCACTGCCACGCATTAAAATCAAGAACCGGGGAGAAATTGAATTTACATAATGAACACGAGTGATAAAAAAAGGCTGAGAGGCAGAGAGAAAAGGAAGACAATTAATAAAGCAGAACGAGTTAAAGATATCGAATAGGAGAAGAGGCGCAAACAGGGAAATACAAGAGAAATCTAAGGTGGGGTATGAGAGACTATATATATGTGTGTGTATGTGTGTATGTGTGTGTGTGTGTGTATGTGTGGGTGTGTAGCAAGCTAAAGAGGAACAACATCTGTAATCACCAAGCACAGTCATGTTGTAAAAGACAAGCGAGAATAGACCAAGAACATGTGCAGGTACTTAGCAGTTCAGAGATGCCTTGACCGGGCGAAGGATGTGTGTGTGTGTGTGTGTGTGTGTGTGTGTGTGTCCGGCCTTTCACTTACCTCTGACCCCTGCTTGCTGGGTGGGAGGGCACCCCAGCCGCTGCTGGTACTGGCGCGTCAGGTGGTGGGATCACTAATGTTGTTAATAATACTGTTGGGTTCAGTGGTCTTCGTGACGGCACGAGAGTGGGTGTCGTGTTGGAAACGTCGCTGGCAGCGGGAGGTGATTGCTAACGGGGGCGTCAGTGGCAGCGGGAACGTTAGTGGTGGTAGGAACGTTAGTGGCGGTGGAAACGTTATTAGTAACGTGAACGTTAGTGGTAGTGGGAACGTTAGTTGCAGTGGGGAGGTCATTGGTAGTGGGGAGATCATTGCTAATGAGAACGTCGGTGGTTGTGGGAACGTTAGTGGTATTAGGAACGTATACGGCAGAAGAAACGTTAGTGATATTGGGAACGCTACTGGTAGTGGGAACGTTAGTGGTAATCGGAACGTCAACCACTGAGCCAGAAGGTGGTGGTACTATTACACCAACAGTGTACTTTATAAGTGTACTTACAGGTACCTCAGTACCTGGTAACAGGGTAGCATAAGTGGATTCAGGTGTGAGACAAGGGAACTAACCACAACGTGTTTTTTAATAACTCGCATTCCACAGTCAAAAGGTGGCAAGTTCCCTGGTGGGTCTGAATACTAAATCCATTTACATATTAATAACAGCCCACCTCCTCCCACTGCAACAAGATTCTAATAGTCGTCTTATGCTGGAACTACGATGGGCTTTTAAGATATACAAGCAGATTCGGGCCCTCCGGGCTCTCGTCTGCTAGCTCCTGCGGAGGTCCACAAATTGCATCATGTGTACGACAAAGATTCAGTCGATTACTGACCAGCTGGACATTGCCCTTTGGACTCGGACTTACATTAACTAGAGCTAAATGTTTATATAACTGTATGGTATTGACTGTTACAGGTAGCGAGAGGCCCACCAGTGATATCAATCATGATATCAACAATCACAATAAACCACGTAATGAAACGGACCTAAAAGCCTGTGAGTTTTATCATGTCTCGTTCTTGAAGAAATGAGAAAAGAATCCGTCTGCCGGATTAATTTGAATATGGTCTGGATGTAATTTGGATATAAGGCATAATTTCAGAAGTAAATCTATGGATTATACTCAAAAAAATAAGTTACTACCCGCTTGCTGTACTCTTGTGTGACATAAGAGTACAGCAAGCGGGAAAAAAAATAAATTACTACCCGCTTGCTGTACTCTTGTGTGACACAAGAGTACAGCAAGCGGGTTGTTCTTGCAAGCGTTGAGCATGTGGCGGATGGAAAGCATGATTAATTCACGATCACCACAGAGGTTCCTCTTTACCTTCTCAGCTCAGCACCATGGACCATCCATCTTTGACCCAGGGTCTGGGCTCTGGAATTCCTTCCTTCCTTTCTTTTTTTTTCCTTTAAGAATCAGCTGTAATTGATTTTTCTTCGAGCACAACCCATGGATTTACTTCTGGAATCATACCTTATATCTAAATTACATCCAGGACATATTCAAGTAAATCTGACAGACGGATTCTTTTCCCATTTCTTCAAGAATGAGTCATGATAAAACTCACAGGCTTTTAGGTCCGTAAACCCATACTAAGTCTCCAGTCAGTCCGTCAAGACTGATCTTAAACCAAATGTAATTCAACGGCCAACACAGTGCATCTACCTTGACATCTTAAGGAAATTTCAGTAAGAAAGAGTTTTGAAAAACGTATGACCAAATTGGTGTATGATGAAGTAACATATACAGAGTGTATACAGTGAAGTGAGGACCACCGGTGAGTAGTGCAGTAACACATACAAGATACATAGTGCATACGAGTATAACTGCATAAGACTTGACCACTATATGGGATGAGGAGCAATGGACAAGCGAGATACACAAGTCTGATTCCACGGACACAGGACGAGAGGCTGATGCAAAGATAACCATCTACAATGCTAGACCTTATCAGTTGCGTCATCTACGGGCGCTCATAACTAACACGTTCGCCCAGGTGAAGATGGTGAAGGGAAGTGGCTCCCACACGACGGCCATGGTGAGTCTACGACGCCCCTTCACTCCCAACCACACATCAAATCTACGCCTCCTCCACCCGCGTCGTCCAGAAAGCACCCCACTGAAAAGTCCTTCGTCTCTCCCTTCTTGAAATGTAAACGGGGGCTCATCACATGCTCTAGGACAATACTAAAGGACAGAATAAGAGACATGCCACGAAGGAGGCCGAGCGAGAGATTAAGAACCCAGGAGGAGAAGGTGAGGAAAGGTACACCGAAGCCAAGAGGGTAAGTACCACCACCACCACCACTGCGGCATGGAAAGGCTGGAGGACATGGCTGGGCAGGCTGGGTCCAGGTCTGGGCCGGGCTGGACGTATTCTGTTACAACGTCATCCGACTGTTAGGCTTACGGTCTTCCACCGGTCGGTACTCTTTGAGAAAATTAATGATGTAAAATGATACATTCACTAAATGTTTTATAACACGAGTCTTCAACCACAGCAAGGGTCAGACACATGTGAACGCCGAGGCCGTCTTACCGATTCCATGTTACTCCTCGTGTGCTATGATCTTGCTGCTGGCGAGAGATTAGTATTTGTGTGTAACAGGGAGAGAGTTTTACACTCGTGTTACCTCGTCTCTTAACCTTGTATATACGTACCACACACACACACACACACACACACACACTGCCTAAGACAGCTACCGATTTATCGACCAACCCCGAGGAGAGGATGAATGCTCGGGTCGGGATTGGGCCGACTGCCTCGCTCAGGATTCGAACCCGTGTGGGAGTGTTTTCTACCTGTCCGGCAAGCACGTTGTTTTTGCCTTCATCATACTCGGGGCGTTAATGGTCTTATGATGATCAGAGTCACAAAAAACTAGAGCCTGGAAGGCAAATGATCCTGGGGAAGATCTAATTACCCGCGTCCTGGAAGACTAATGATCTCAATGAGGGTAAAAGCTCATCTAATGGCAGTGTGTGTGTGTGTGTGTGTGTGTGTGTGTGTGTGTGTGTGAGCCTTTGCCACAAACGTCTGTATTGTCCTGCGCGTCACCCAACTTCGTCTAGAGACGTGAGGACTCCCACTGGAGAAGGTAGAGTCCTGCAGGGGAAGGTACAGTCCTACTGGGGAAGGTACAGTCCAATAGGGTAGGTACTGGGAAGGCACAGTCATACTGGGGAAGGCACAATCCTGCTGGGGAGAGCATAATCTTACTGGGGGTAAGTTAAGTCCTACTGGGGTCGGTACAGTCCTGCAGGGAGAGCAAATTCTTCAGGGAAACTACAGTCCAGCTGGAGAGGTTACAGCCATACTGGCGAGGGTATAGCTCATCTAGGGAAGGGTACATTTCAGCCAGGGACGGTACAGATGAGAAGGGTCCGGTAGGTGGGGAGGGTACGAGCGTGCTCGTAAGGGTACAGTCCGGTGGAGGAGGTTAAAGTCCTTCTGCATAGGGTACGGACGGAGGCACACGGACCTACGAACGGACGGAGGAACACGGACAGACGAAAACATGCACGCCAGGTGACATGAAGGCCACAGTGAGCATTATTTACCTTCAACTTTTTAAGGGCTTAACAAAATATCAAGTGGCCTTACCAGCCAAGTAAAATAGGTCACAAAAACAAACAAAAGCCACTCAAAAAAAAAAAGCTCAGATACGTCGAGGTCACATAAAAGCCTCCATCATTAATCGTTACATTATAGAGCAATACGAACAAATTTACCGAAACACACTGTGATTCTCCAACGCCCCTGAACACTCAGTGATATTCGGTATCTTCATGAAAACGCAGTGCAGATGCAAGATATGTTTCCGCACTCGAATTTGAGATAAACACTAACGAAATGAACGGTCCTGCAATATTTGTTTGAAATGTACAAACGCGATCCAGCACAGTTAATCATAAAAAGATGAATGTCAGGAATTACGTGTCGATGCGCCACTCACCTTCATCTCAGGTTCGATGAAACGAATCATCTTCACAGACGTTTTACGCACATCTTACCGTTCTTCCTAAGGGTAACTTCTAGCCCCATATCTGTCCTGGACTAAGACCTTTTGGTGAAGACCTTGTCTAACGGGGTGCTTAATCCAGCCGGTCTTTATTTATTACACACTATAGAACTCGACTGGTCTTGCATACCTTGGAGAAAGCTGTGCAGTCTTCAAGTCCAGAGGTATACCCGTGGCGATTCTTGGTAACATTTACCGTTAATGGTGTTAAACACGCACGCGTCCTCGATGATTTTTGCCCCATCTCTGCTCCTTCTGCTAACGTAACTTGCTCATTCTACCCAGTTTACCGGGAAGGACTCATCTCTGTATGCAGGTCAGGGGGCAGGACATAAACTATGGTTCGGGAAGCACGGTGGAAAGGTAATGCACATCACGCTCCACAAACCTGCGGGGGTTGCAATGCAGACATCTTCCCATGGCAAAGTGTGCTCCCGTTACCTCCCTCCTCCTTCCGATTCAGAAATCCTGTGCAGCCCATCTAGTACGGCAGCTGCAGGTGTGCGTGCCTCGCGAAACACTCAAAGGTTAAGAGACGGGGCACC
>JAUUDW010161343.1:3199-14854 GCA_032361385.1 Panulirus guttatus | reverse complement strand
ATGATTTTGAGCGATCATGGCCTGAACATGCAGGAGGGTGAAAGGCGTGCAAGGAATAGAGTAAATTGGAACGATGTAGTTTACTGGGTTCAACGTGCCGTCAATGGACTGATCCAGGGCATGTGAAATGTCCGGGGTAAACGATAGGGAGCTGTAGTTTCGGTGCATTACATATGACAGCTCGTGTATGGATGAGAGTGGATGTGGCCTTTCTTCGTCTGTTTCCTTGCGCTACTTTGCTGAAGCAAGGGATGGCGATACTGTTTCCTGCGGGACGGGATGGCGCCGAAAATGGATGAAGGAGAGCAAGTATGTATATATACATGTAAAAATATGTATGTGTGTATGTACGTGTATGTGCATATATGTGTATGTGAGTGAATGTGTCTTTCTTCGTCTGTTTCCTGGCGCTACCTCACTAACGCGGGAAACGGCGGTCAGACTGATATCTTTGCCTTCATCAATCGCCTTGCAGTTTCTGGCGACAACATCTCGCACGACCTTCTCGTCCTTTCAATATGTTGCTATAAATGTGTTCCTGTAGTAAACTTTTATGAATAAAAGTTTACTACAGGAACACATGGACACAACCCTAACAACTCTAGCTCCTGAAACCATAAAAGCACAACAAGCAAACAATACCCGTCTGCAGTCACGAATCTCCTACTCATGAAACTCGCAATTTGTCAGGTCGTCACGTATCGACAGCGAAGATCGAATAAAGTTGATCATCCAAGCACAATGGAGACCAGCAGTCTGATTATGAATGACCCGGGACCTCAGGCCACTCGAGAGAACCAGCGCGACCCACACAAGACATGAAGGTTTCACAACATGGATTGCACTGATCGTCACTTCCAACTCACTCTCTAGATTAACAACACACCTTAGATGGGACGCTCCTAAGCACCACATGCCCCAGCAGAACTCGAAGACTCCAGGCAGAGGGACCACCTGACAGACGACACAAAAATCGTAAAATCCAGCACGTACAAAAAGGAAGCTATTGATCATGGAAGCAATCTTGATGCGCGAATCGTTACCTGCCCTTAAAAGGCATGTCAACTCAAGCATAGCTCTTAGCCTTTACAGCCGACCAGCAGCTCGTGGTTAAGAGCAGACAAAGCGTGTAGGACATACCTTCCCATCCATCAGGAAGACTCCATTTCCCGGGCTCACTACTTTTCCCTCCACTCCTCACAACTCTACACCCACCTCCTGTTTCACATATTATCCAGTCACTGTGAAGAAGACGCCTCTAAACACCGTAGACGAACTGAAGCTGAAATCTTTTCGCTTGGTAATGGGATGAGGCTCCTAAGTGTTACAGTACAATCTTATCTGTTAACCGTGTTCTTTTTCGAAATAAAATGAACTCAGATTTGATTTCCAGTCCTCTGCAATAGATTAAAGAGACCATAAGGGGTACTTAGCAAATAACTAAGCAGTTCGTTAATGCTAAATATGCTCTGGTCTTTAACAAGATATATGTGAGAGAACTTACGAGTGAAAAACACTAATATATATATATATATATATATATATATATTCTGCTCACACTTGGACTAAAAAAAGTTTATTTCATGTATAGGACAAAAAATATATTTCCCGTATACTATAGTCTGAACATTCGCATATATAACCCCACACACCAGAATCTAAAATGGATTTAAAGAATATAAATCACTATTTTTGTAGTATAAAACTGATGGATAATGGGATAAACTAAATGAAGAAATAGTATACGCAGACACCTTACCGAAGTTGTCCAAAGTTGTCCAGCTCATCCTAATCTGCATGATCAATTAACTAGTAACTACCACGACCTCGCAGTTCTGTAATATCTGCAACATTTCAACTGTGTATTATTACCAGCAAATTCGCTGCCTAAATCCAATAAAATATTATTTTCCATTTAAATATTAATTTAGTAAAAAGAAAAATCATGATTATGGACAAGGTTCAAGAAATGGTGCCCTAAGAGTGTAAAACTCCCTCCCCGTACAGTACAAATGGGTCATCGGAAATAGATAATGATAAATACACACACACTCACACACACATCTGCCACTCTGGGCTTCTAGATGTACCTCACCCATAAGCTTATCCAATGTGTGGAAATATCCAGCTCACCCTAATCTTAAAGCTCTTGTATGATTAGTTAACTAGTAACTACCATGTCCTCCTAGTTCTGTAATATCTATAATGCCCCAACTGGGCATTTTCGGCCAAATGGCTACGTACATCCAATACACCGATATTTATCTATTATTTAGTACACACACACACACACACTCCCAATCTAAACACAGAGGCCAGCGGGCGGCGTGTTGCCCCCTCCATACACAGAGCGGCATTAATTACCGTAATTTATGGCAGCTAATGACAGTGGACCTGACTAGTACCTTCCGGTCGCCACTTATGTAAATATGGCGTCCATTACTGGAGGGGGGGGGGAGTGTGGTGAATAGATGGTGGGGGTGGATGAGGGATGGTGGGGAAAACGGTAACGGGATGGTGAGGGAGCAATTGGTGGAGTTGGTGGAGGAGAAATTGGTGGGGAGGATAGTGGAGGAAGGATGTTGGGTTGGGTAGAGGAGACGGTATGGTGAGCTGGGTGGATGAAGGGTGGTGGCGTGGATGACGGGAGTCTGGTGGAGTGGGTGAAGGAAGGATGGTGGATGAATTGTAGGGAGGGAGAGTATGGAGGAATTCTAAAATTCTGAACCTAATAAACGTTTCGGTAAAATTCCAGTTTAGGTCTATCGACGGTCGCATCAACGTTTTACTTGGTGATTTGGAGGAAAAACACATGTTAGTGAACCCCGGGCACTTTGGTGGGTGATGTCTATACTGCCGCTGCGTGATTCGTAGCATCTTATATTATATCTTACAGCACGATAATAAATTAGTGGCAGAGGGGAAAGCAATGAACCTTCGACAAAATGTGGGGTACGAGTAACGTAAAAAATAATGGAAACGTAAAAATGAAAACTAAGAAAACTCTATCTAACTCCTCCTTCATCTACGATATATCATAATTTATTTTCACTTACAATGAAAGTGCTCCAGAAACGAGCATGATTTAGCGTAGCCCCAACTTGGAAAAACGTGTAAACACAGCAGACGACACACGGCGGCTGGTGGCGCCCGACCTCCTGACAGGAAGGCATTGCACGCGCTCCCTAGCAGCAGACCACAAAAATGTGGGTATATTTCTGCTATACATCCCCGCTGCTAAGAGAAGCCAGATGAGGAGGTGTACGTAACTTCTGTTGATTTCTACAAGTGATCTACGTACATTTACGTTGATTAACCTCATATCATACCTAATCTTCGCAGCCCTCCTGAATTTATAATCTTTGGATGTGAAATAATGATCCAAAATCACTAACCGGCGGTATAAATCTCTTCTACTAAGTTTCAAAGTGAATGAGGTGGAGTCCTAGACCTAGAATCTAACCCATACTTTCTCACATTTCAAGTCGAAGACCAGGTCAGCAGTCTGAAGCACATGTTATATATTTTTGTGTGTTAATTGGTGTAACACTCGGGAACATCCAGTTATTGAGGAACTTTTCCTTTTTTCTCAGTTTGTTGAATATCTTAGTACATAAAAATGTTTCATCAGGACCAGATGATTAATTTGGATTTAATCGCTCTTACAAAGAGACAGTCCCCTCCTCCCCCTTCACCCATCAGCGCGAGGACCGCATCCCAGTCCACAGTTCTGGCCGACCTCCTAGGCCCCCGTCACTCCCCTGTAGACCACCTCTACCCACACCACACCGTGCAGGCCGCCTCCCCCCCTGCCAACACCGACCGCGCAGGCCGAACCTGACCTACCCGTCATGACTCGCTACACAATGGTCACTCCTCGTCCCGGAGTTTTAACAACCAGTGAATGAATGCAGCTGTGTTTCTCACTCGTCTTCACCGTCATGGCTGGAGGGCTGATAAAGGACGGTGTTGGTAATAATGTAGCGGCTGCCGCTCACCGCTGATTAAGAAATTTTCTCATGTCTTTGCAACCCCGTGCCAGAACGGCCGCTGCCCACAGCGATGCTTATGCCCGGACGGGAGCGGAATGTAAACACGTTTCTATTTTGTTCCCCTCCTCCCCGCACGCAGGCAGACTCCCGCCAGGCACACTGTGCACGACAAATGACACTCACGGTGGGCACCAAGCACAGGAGACGTGGCTCAGGCTGTGCTATGTGTGACGCCCAAGAACCTCTCGGAGATCATGAGAAAGATGCCTAAACCCAACAACGAGGAGCATATCCTACTAGACAAAGACATATTTGTCTCTGAACAAAGGTGTCCGTGTGTCTTTGCTTCTGTTTAGTGACCTTTTTTTCTATGAAGATTCACCCGGTGTCCTATGTGTGTGTGTGTGTGTGTGTGTTTGTGTGTGTGTGCGTGTCAAGGCGTCGCTTTGTATCTTATTTTCTCTCTTTTTTCGAGAAATCAGAGGCATTTATGAAGGACTTTCTTCTTGGAATGTTTCAGTGTCGTCATATAACGGCCACTGCTCCGCATTTTCAGGTCAGGATCTTTCAAATCATTCTCATTAGGACAATAATAGCTGAACGAAAAATTAGGTCTATTATCTTAATCCCTTGAGCACAACGGCACGACCATTCAGTACCAAGGTGAAACATTACAATTCGACTCTTAGTCTGACCTTCGACTTGACAGTGGTAGGTCATCATACCTAAGGGTTGTACTGTCGTCCTCACTGGTCGTAACTTAGCGGTCAAGGGTTCATAAGAGTCCGCAGTGACCGCCAGCCAGGTGCTGCTGGGTTAGGTCTGCCCACCACTCTGTATCACCCCACTAGCGTCTGACTAACGACCCTTTGTGAACCCTGTAATTCTTTTGCGCTACCGCTCACAGGATGAACATGGTGTGCACATTAAATTTGCCGGCGATACCGGTATAAATCAAATCAGTGTACAAACTGACTTCTAAAGAAATATATGTAGTGCCTAGTCTACGGTGGGTGAAGTAATTATATCTTAAGCTAATCTCTTGCCATGATAGTTCATGGTTCATCTAACCGTGAAGTGTGATTGATACATCTCCTTCAACGTGGATGCTGAGTGAAGTCAGACTATACGAAGCTCACGAACAGTGACGTGGGTAATGCTGATGAGATATCGTCACTGTCGACATTGGAGCCAACACGCAGACGACACCTTGACAAAAGGCAAGGCTAACGCGTAGCACTGACCGCAGGACAATATCGAGTTATAAAGAACGAGTCTTTTGAATTATGTGTTGCTCAGCGTTGTGTGTAAGATGAAGAGATTTTATGCTTGTGGTGTGAACGTCAGTAACCTACTTGTAAGCGAGACAGAAAGAGAAAGACAGCTACCTGAGCCAAAGGTGTGACACTTGACAACTGAATTGTTGGCTATGCGCAGCCATCACTATCCCTCCCGATACCTAGTTGGGTAATGCTGGTATTATACCTCCCTGGTCGGTGGCTGCCTACCACCTACTAGCAAGAGAGCAAGAGAGAGAGAGAGAGAGAGTACATGGGAAGGACAGACAAAGGAGACCTAATGGTTCATAAAGAGATTGTCTGCAGTCATAATCTTAGAGTGTGGCAATTTTAGGACAGTAAAGCAGAGGCACCACCCATCCACCTTCCTCTGGCTTAACTGCTGACAGGAATAGAAAGCTGAAAAGAAAGATCATTCTGCAAGAAGGAAGTATACAGAAATTTTATAGAAAAGTACGAAGAGGAAAAGTTTCCTATCCTAAGCAGAAAAAAAATCGAACCTACAGTATTTTGTGAAAAAAATAATGAAGCGGGGCTATTTACTGTTGACAGGTATAAGTGATTTTTTTTTTTCCAATCTAGATTTGAAAGTACTGATAGTATTTTCATTCTAATGTTCTACAACCTTACAGCTGGGAAAAAATGCCTATGTTGCTATCTCATTACCTTTTCAATTCAAAACGGATATTTCTGGTCAATGAATTTCTGGAACTTAACTAGTTAAGCTGATCTTTGGGGTAGCCCAGTCTCGGGAATGCTTCAGTAAAATAATGTCTCATATATTCGTAAAATCTAGAGAGCATCTCTCTCAATCCCACCATTCCCCAGATCCATAAACGTATCCATAAACGTAACACTTGTTTCTCTTTAATCATTTCTCACACATTCTTCGAAACAAACATGTGATCCACACATCTGCCATCCCTGAAACCACACTGCTTCACCCAATCTCATCCTCTCAATCATCATTTGAACATAAGGTTTACCAAGTACAGTTAGCTAATTTAGCTCTATAATTTGTCCCCCTTACCTTTATACAATGGCACTATACATGCATTCCGCCAATCCTCAGGCACCTCACCACGATCCATACATATATAAAAAATCCTTACCAACCAGTCAACAATTAGAAATTTAACTGCAATACCGTACACTCCAGCCGGCTTACCACAATTCATCTTACATAAGGCTTTTACCACCTCTTCTCTTTTCACCAATCCACTATCCATGATTCTCTCTCTTCGCATACCAACCCGACCCTAACACCCTACATCTTCCACATCAAACACATTCAACAGTCCTTCAAAATACTCGTTTCATCTCCTCATCTCATCAGTGCCTGTTACCACTCACCTAATTGCCCCCTTCACCGACACTCCTATTTTGTTCTCTTGTTTATCTCGCACAATTAACTTTCTTCCAAAACATCTTATTCTTCACGATTTCTTTAAGGCTATTCCCAAGACTAAGGAAAATTCTTTTGTTATGTTTACTTTGTCCTGTGTTATTTGTTTGTCTCCTTTGTCTTCCCGTGAATTCTTGTGATCACTGTTTCTGCTGACCTAAATACCTGACAAGTTCTTTGTTCTTGAAACCATTTAACTTTCTATTTTCCTCGTCATCCCTTCCTGGTTTGAAGTTTTCACCGTTGCCCTCTAGTCGTTTTTTTTGTTTTTTTTTTGTATTTCTCACTCTCATTAAGAAGTACTTTCTTTTAAATTCATACGATAATTCTTAAACTGTATTGATATTGAGGAGATTTGTCTTGTTCATGTCACTGATTTCGCGATTTATTTTCTCAAAATTTACTTTTCTGTAATGTGAGATCGAGTTTATCATTACCATCAGGTCTTTCATTCTTTACTAATTTCGTAAGTGACGGTTATGTGCCAGGCCTCACCTTCCTGGCTGGTGCTGATGAGAGTCGCTATCAGAAGTAAGAACCAGGTCAAGAATGCTGTTGCCTCTTGTTAGTTTATGGACAATTTGGCTTAGGAAAATGTCGTCAGCCAAGCCCAGCTATCTATTTCCTTCTCAATATCCTGTTAAAGTATTTGGAACCACTAAAATTGCTGGTCACCCATAATCATATCTTTCTAGTTAGTAACTGACTTCCTCTCACTGTAAAGATAGTTGTTATCTCTTCCTCTACTTCTTTTAAGATCTAGATACGACAACTATATACCTATTGCAAATTATATATCCTGAGGATATATACCTAACTTATCGGCTTTGAGTGCACTGAGGCAATTTTCAACCGTTTTCATGAGGATGGACAGAAAAATAAAGAGGAGATGGATGGAGAGAAAGAGACATGAAAAAAGTGATGGGTAAAAAGAGATAAAAAAGAAACTAGAGAGAAAGATGAGACGGACGACGAAAGAAACAGCAGAGGACAGAGAAGGATGTAAGAAAGACTCATTAAGGTGTAATACCAGCTCCCTTACCTCACCCTTGCGACTCACTGTTCGCTTCAGCAACACGTACGATTCCCAAGCCCCACGGATCAGCTGGTCAGCCGGGCGACCTGGCACTGATATGGTCAACAAACACCGGAATGGACCGTAAATGCCAGAATGGACACATGAATCACCGGAATGGACCATCTAATGCTATGACACCACGTATCTTTCGTGTGTTCTGATTTCATACGACACATATGATCTCTTATGATTATTTATCACCTGAATGATCACTTGCCGAATAAAGATTAACTGAAGTGGTTACTCAGCCATAGAGTATACCTTAGTCATCATTTATACCATACAGTACCACAATGTATAGCAGGTATGTGGTGTAATAGTATATAAATGGTTTGTTCTGGTAATTACGAGTCATTCCGGTATACATCAAAACTTATTGGCATCAACCACAATGATAATCTGTGATTACGGTGTACTTACACGCTCATTATGGTGACCAAGGTGTACCGACACGCTCCTTATTGTGGTAGCAATGTACTTACACGTTTCTTATACTGGCCAGGGTAAACTTACACGTTCCTTATAGTGGCAAAATTACTTTAGTAATAGCGTAATTACACGCTCCTTAAGGTGGCCAAGGTGTACTTACACGCTCCTTAAGGTGGCCTAGGTGTACTAACACGTTCCTTATAGTGATAAGGGTTATGATAGCAAGGGTGTACTTACAGACCTCTTCTGGTGGCTAAGGTATACTTACACAACCCTCATGGTGACTAGGATCTATTGACACGACTCTTATGGTGGCCAGGGTGTACTTACACGCTGTTTATGGAGGTCAAACTAACCGTGTGCTGGTCCAGTGTCAGTTGTGACGCTGCCAGTAGTGTGTTCACGTCTGCTACAAACCACGCCCGCGAGGCTGGAGGAGCGGGGTACAATGCCTAAGTCTTGGCTTTGATGCCTAAGTTTTCTTATGTTAGTGACAGATACTTGGCCACGTTAGGTAAGGATGTTACCTCTCTCTCTCTCTCTCTCTAAAGAGGTCTGTCACAGACGCGGCCTCTGGACAACGGGGTAACCCCATCATCAATCACTCGCCCAGTGTGGACTTTGCAGGCCGTCGCCTCGCGTGCCTGACTCTACCACCTTCATCTGGTGGGAGTGCTTATCGGTGCTTCCTGTATGTGTGGAAACTCGTGGTGCCGGCCTCAACTTAGAGGTGTTCCACCTGCTATTAAAAGCATTTTCTATTACTTTTTTCTTTTAAGCGCTGGCGATCTCGTGTCGGACCCAGCCTCACCCGCGTCTCTACACCCTGGACCTGGGATGTGTGTCCCAAGCAGACGAGGGAGGCAGGAGGCGTGCTGGTCCACAGGTCCACTGACTTAGGCACGCCACGTCAGACATCCGCGTCTGGGCGACGGCCCTCCTTACGTTTAACACACCACCAAACAGTTTCCCGGCCCGGCTGGCCGGCTGGATAACAAGAGAGCAGAGAGGACTGGGAGACATCTTCCTTCCTCTTTTCTCTCAGCGTCTAACATCTTTAAAAGCTTTCCTCCCGTATGGTCTCTCTTCATGTTCGTTCTTCTTAAAGCACCGATAACTAACGCTCGGTCGTAAGTCATAGCATTACGTCGATGTACACCAACATTATGCATGTTCTTAAGCAAGAGAGAGAGAAAAAAGGAAAAAAAAATGCAACAACTCAAGACATGTGAAGGTTTCTCATACTGAGTTTGCTATGCACATTTCCAGTGTCTGTTAGTCTTTGCTGGCCGCGTATTGAAGACCACCTAGTCTGTGCCTGCATTGTGTGCTGTTCCAATATTTACGTCTCCCTAAAGGAAAGACAAGACATGCTACATTCATCATGTTCCTTCTTCCATGGGTAACAATGTACACAATGAGGTATATATTCCTTTTGTGTTTGCAGCTCTTCTTGGAATGTCAGCGACCTGGTCTTCGGTCTAGTAAATGCCAGAACCGTCTCTATATATTCATCGTTTGGGCGTTTTCTAAACCGAGGCCGCCACTCCAGTCTGACGAGCGGGAAAATTCGAAAGCTACCTTAGCAATACCTCGTTCAAACGTATGTATACTACGGTCATCAGGAGGTTTATCCATGCATTACCTCCACGTCCTCTCAGTCTCCCCTCCACACACAGAATTGTACACCCAAACATACATATAGTAAATACATATACACACAAACATATGGATGGAAGATGAATCTTTACACTGTTTTTCTTCTCTATCGTACAATCTACTGGATTGCTTAATTTTCTCTGCATTCTAAGACACTTCACTAATCTTGTTCATTAGCCTACTATTCTATCACTTAAATTGTATTTCTCAACATTCTATTCCGACACCACCTCTTCTGCTTAGCAACACTGTGTGTCGTAAAGCTGATCAGTTTCTCACCGTTTGAAAGAAACACTCGACATCGACCTTATCGAGTTGGTCCAGGCAAGCTATAAGGTAAACGATTCCCTAGCTCCTCCTCTCTCCTCCACCTTGGGAAACGCCATGGCTGCCGTCCTCTGCCTGTACCTCACCTCCTTTACCTCACGTACAATCTTCCTTGTCCTCTGTTTCATAATCTGTTACGCTCTCTGTGTGTGTGTGTGTGTGTGTGTGTGCGTACTACTCCACACACATACAAGACGTGATACATATATTCAAGGTTAAGAAACGGGGCAACACGATTGTAACTCTCTCTGTGCAGCAGTACATTGGAGTGTATCATCAGAATATAGAAAACAAAGAAAGTAAGAAGACTGTTAAGGTACTACCAGGAGAAATAAGATACACCCAGAAGCCAGCTCGTGGAACATTCAAAGGTAAATTGAGATATGGTTAAAGACAGTACCTGATATGAATGGAGGGGTGATGATTGTGTAATGGACGTGGAGGCAGAGAGAAACTATTTTTTCATCGAGCAGGTCTCTCGTCCATGCAACGCCACTGGGACTAGTGACTCGCTTTAGCTCCCCTGGTCCCATTCGCTGCCATGTCCACTCTCCCAGTTATCTAAAACACTTCACCTCCTCCAACATTTCTCCTTTCGAACTCACACCTCAACTAAATATGTCTCTTTCCTCATTGCTAAACCTAATTATCTTGCTTTTGTTCACATTTCCACTCAGCTTTCTCATTTCACACATACTCGCTGCCAAACTCAGAAACTAAATTCTACAGTTTCTCTCTGGAATCCGCCACCAACGCCATGTCATCAGCAAACAGTAACTAGCTCGCCTCCCAAGCATCTCCACTCCAGCCAGACTGCCGACCTACCCCTTGCATTCATTTTCGTCACCACTCCATCCTTAAACATATTGAACAGCTATTATAACATCACATACCCCTGTTGCAGATCCACCTTCTCGTGAAGCCACTCACCCTCCTCTCTACCTACTCGCACATGCGCCTTCCTCTTGATAAAAACTTTTCACAGCTTCAAATAGCTTTCCTCCCAAATCATGTATTCGCAGCACCTTCCTCAAAGCATCTTTATCAACTCTATTATATATTTTCCCCAGACTCATAAATGCCACGTACAAATCCATATGTGTCTCCTAGCACCCAAGTCAGCTACTACAATAAGAAAAAGGAAATTTCCTGTAAACTCCTCCGCCCTTACCTTCAACTTTAAAAACTGTAAACACCCATCGTTAAAAAGCATTCGGAATCGATGAGGGAGAATCAGATGCTTCTAGAAACATGGGTGATAACGATACTTAGCACTTTCTCTTTACCGTTATGGCAAGACAAAAATGCGGGTAACGGTGGGGTCCACTTCCGCGGAGCGCTGTACGACACGCTCACCCACCCTGCTGCCGCCGCCTCCTCCTCCTTCGCCCGCCCGCTATTGTTCCCGTCAGTCTGACTTCACCAGCGGGTTGATAAAGCTACTTATTATGCATTTAACATACTCCC
>JAUUDW010161121.1:0-14857 GCA_032361385.1 Panulirus guttatus | reverse complement strand
GGTGACTTTTCACTCGTATTGTAACCTCAAGCAGGCAGAGTCTAGTAACATTTCTTTTGATAGATATGCAGTATCTGTATAAATGTTACTGTTAAAATTACAAATAAAGTACATTTATGGATTAATTTGTTTATAAAGAAATGAAAGGAGAATGACAGTCATCGTATCATTATGGATATTAAGGCAGAACAACACTCTATTTTCTGAGAGATGATTGGAGCAGCAGACCCCCCTGTAGTTATTACAAGGCTGAATTCATTTTTATGCGATTTATCTTTTTCTGTAAGGGTGAAAAGCCTGTAAGGGTACCAAAGCTTTGAATGTGAAGGGAAGGGAAAGTAACACTGTGTGGATGTTTGAAGGTTTAGTGGGAGACCCAAGAACCACAAAGCCCAATTTCTCCAGAGGTACCCAAGCGTGTTCCATCTGACAACGGACTTAGAGTAGATTTGGCTTTAAGCATGTGGGTTGCCACTTTTGAGACCTGTCATTTTTAGTTTACCAGAGCAGCAAAAGAGTTAGCAGCTTGTCTGCAGTATACTTTTGATGTTGGATAATAGTAATGTTTAGAGTTTTAGCTAGTTTGCCTTTGGGTTGGAGATAATGTAGGTGATGGGAAAGAGAGAGAGAAAGAGTGCACAAACATAATGGGAAAGAAAGAGAGTAGCTGCATAATGGGAAACAGAGAGAATACTTATAACATGATTTTGTCAAAAGGCAGGAATAGCTTGTAGTACTCAACAGATGTCTCTCTTGATGACTAAGACTGTTTCTCGCTGCCACCATGTTTTTTTTTTTCCGTACCTGATCACCATTTCCCGCATGAGCGACTTAGTGCCAGGAACAGACAAAGGAAGGCTGCTTTCGCTCATATTCCTTCTTTAGCTGTCATGTGCAGTGCACCAAAATGACAGCTCTCTATCCACAACCAGGCCTCACAGAGCTATCCATAGTTTATCTTGGCTGCTTCTTATTGACAGCACATCGACCCCCCTGTATACCACATCGTTATAGTTCATTCTGTCACTTATATGCCTTTCACCTTGAATATACATGATTATCATCCTGAGTTCATTTAGAACAGTTCCCAAAAGAGCAAGAGATTCTCTCTCAGGTAGTACCTACAATAAGACTTTTCTTGAAGACAGGGCTGGCATTTATTGCTCACCGTACTTCTTGCTTGATGAAAGAGAGAAGGACATTCCTTTCACTTGATAGATAAGAAAGAGCATGCTTGTACCTTTGCCATCAAGCAAATTCTAGTTTGGTACAAGGGCAGCATGAGAAGGTGTAGGGTACTTCATGGTTTCACCAGCACAGCTATCTGACTGCCTTTTGCCAGCTCATTCCAAGCAGACGGAGAGAATGGCATTAGGCCTCCACATTGATGTGTCAGCTCCTTAGTTAATAGATTTTTTCTTTAACCTGATATTCAGATGACTTCTACCTTAACCCTTTTGTTGTGCTTTTGTTGTGCATTCTTTCTGAAAAGATAGTTTCCCCATGTAGAAAACAAACATCACCCCAAATTACTCTCCTCTGCAGAATATCTTTGTATTGTATATTATTAAAGAAAATACCCTGAAAATTGGTATGCAATCCTCAACGTTGTGGTTTATATTGTTCCCTGGATGGTGGTATAGATCCTCATTATCTTCAACCACTCCTGGCTACATAAGATTCCAAACATCTGGAAACTTTCCAGCACAGTAGTGTGGTGTAGTGATGGTAACTTGTTTTGTGTATAGTCCATAAATGGGAATTAGGTTGGGGAAATTTTTGGCCAGGTACATAACCCTCCTCCCATATAACATGGGTTTGTAGTACTCATACAGCAACATTTCACTATAATGACACAGCTAGGAGTGTAACCCTCTTGTTCTTCGAGTACCCCTGGGACAATCATGGTGGCATAGTGTAATAAAAGGGTTAACAGGAATTTGGGATCCCTCCAGGTCAAGCTTCTGCCTAGAAGAGAATATAACATGTTGTTACACTGGCTGTTTGGGTGAGGAGATATTTTGTTTGCAGGAGGTTGATGGCAGCTCTTAGGTGTGCTTGTATGCCTTTTGAGCTACATTTTGTTTCACAGTAAGCTTTTTTGAAGAATAGGCAAATCTTGTGTGCTTTGTTAGATTAAACACAAAGAAAGTTAGGGCAGAGTTCTCTTTTTCATGGTGGATAGACAAAAGTTTGATGTAGGAACTTGGTTTTGGGGTTTCAAGGTTGCCCTTTGTAGGGTATTCATTGTTAGAAGCCACTGCAGTTCAGAGGCTTTGTTTGAATTACTGGGGTTTCAGTTTGTTAGTGTACTTCAAAAGTTATATGGGAGACTGGTGACATGCACAGAGTTTCAGACTGGGGAGGAACAGTGTGGTTTCAGTAGTGATAATAGATTTGTGGATCAGTTGTTTGCTTTGAAGAATGTGTGAGAAGACTCAGAGAAACAGAAGGCATTTATTGATATGGAGAGAGCATTTCACAAGGTTGATAGATAGATCTTTGAAAGGTTCTGTGAATAAACAGTGTGGGAGGAAAGCTACCAGAATCAGTGAAGAGTTTTTATCAAGAGAGTAAGTTGTATGTGTAATTAAAAAGAGAGGAGGATGAGTGGGTTACAGGTGAGGATGAGTCTGTAGCTATTTGTATTTTTTTTATTGATGGGTTGGTAAGGGAGATGAATACAGGAGCTAGTGGCAGATTCAAGTAAGAAACTGCAGAAGTTGGTTTGGAGTTTGGGAGAGTGTGTGAGAGGAGTGAGGTTCACTTACTCCTGTATTATCTGCTGAAGATCCTTGTTTATATCACCGGACTCCACCTGCTTGAGGTTACACTTTGAGTAAAAAGTCACAGTGTATCATTATCAGTTGACACAATAGAGAACAATTTCATCAGAGATCTTCCCACATCAAAGGAGTCCCTTTTATCCTTGCAACTGAGTGTAGTGCGGCCTTGGAGCTAAAGGATTTCTAAGGAAATTATTAGTAAATATCTGATATGATAGTTGCAAGGAGTACTATAACTGTTATAGGGCCTTGTAGTACATCTGAAAGCATATCTTCATTGGCCATGGTTCCACTTGTTACTACCCTGAATTTTCTGTAGGTTAGAAACCCTTTAATCCACATTTCTGTTCCCTGGATGCTTTGTCTTGCCCTTTTTTCTGATAGCACTTCATAATTAATTCAGTCAGTTGCTTAAACAGAATCTAGAATAACAGTTTACGTTCTCTTCCCATTTGTAAAGATTATTGTATGTCATTATAGTGCATTGATGATTGTGTTTGTGTACTTTACTTTGCACAAATCCTTGCTGTCTTTCATTCATTAACTTGTTCCTATTATGATGCTTCATAATGTACTAGTGTTTCTTTAGCACTCACATATTTTGTTTGTATGAAGTATTAGACTGACTTATCTATATTGTTTTGGAATTATCTTGGAACTGCCCTTGTGTATTGCTGGTATATATGCCATTCTGTGTGTATGCTCTACTTGATTAGTCTATGCTTTGCCTCAGTAGTATCAAGAGAGGTTTCACTGTTGTCAGTTTTGTTTTTGTAAGGAATACAGCTGGAATTCTGTATGGTCCCTTGAGAGAAAAGTGAGTTTTTGAGATTGAAGAACTGTTTCTCTGTGGGACGGTGTCCCTTGAGCGAGTTGTCCTTTTAGTTCTCTCACCCTTCCTTCCCCCTTCTTTCAAAATATCTTTGTCTTGTAGATGGTAAACATCAGTAAGCTGATGCCTTGTTCCAAGAATTATTTGGTGGTCAGGCTTCCAGTCATTGGCTAACAGGACAGTGATATCATCACTAGGAGGGGGCTGCTGATTGGTAGAGTGCTGACCTGCAGCAAGCTAGGCTGCTGCTGCTGAATGGGTGGTTACTGAAGGGTTAAGGGCAATTGCTTTACCAGAATGCAAGGGGATAGAGGATACTTACCCCTGGGGATCAAGAGATTCTCACAGCTCGTGGGACACTACCATGGAGGTAAATAACTTTTCAATCTTCAAAGCTCATTTATGTAGACTAAAGGTAGGGGTTTAACTTGTACATGAATGATATTATTTCGAAGTCGAAGTGCCATTCAGTTTATTTTTGGTTTTGATTTAGCCTCATCATGAACTTTTCACTTCATTACATACTGATCTATCTGATGTAATGTGCTCTGAAGCATGTTGACACACCCTTTAAGCATAAGTTCCTGAATTGTAATGTTTTAACTTGCCATAAATGTAGATTGTAGGGAAATGCTTTGACTGCATGTGAGTAAGTAGCCACCACCACTGCCTGATGAAAATGCTTATAGTCTTTTTAAGAATATTTTCAGTGCAATACAGAAGAGTAGTTTTGGTATACTGTTGAGAGAAGCTATTTTGTGACAGTTGGTGAAGTGCATGAACTAGGATTTATGTCCTACTTATCGTCCTTTAATACAGATTGGCTTCAGACTTTGTTTTGGCATGATAAGTAAGTTGTGAACTGAGGTAAAGTTGTAGTGAGGCTTTAATGTTCTATTTTGAAATGGTGGCTTTTGGTTGGGGCTTGTGGCTGCTTTGTCAGTCAGGCATTATAATAATAGCTAATGTTGTCAGTGGGTCTTCACTTGACAAGTCAGGGCATTTAAGTATTTCATGATCACACGCTTCTATATTACAGAAAGAATTAGGAAGTCATCAGTGCAACTTTTTATTTTAATTAAAAATTAGCAATATTGCTTGTTTCAAATATCACAAGAACCAAAGACTTTTTTGTGTATAAATAGTATGTTCAAGAAAATACAGTACTTCTGAGATAGAAATTAGTGGACAGGGTAAGAAGTGAATCATACTTATATGGAGTACCTCATGGAGCTCAGTATATAACAAATCTTATATAGCATAAGACATTGCTGCTTATATTCCTTTAATTATGATTCTCAGAATGTAAATAATGTAACTTTGGGACCCACCAACATCCAAAATCTTTTTCACTCATTTATTAGGAATAGTTTGAATTAAAAATTCAAGGCCTTATAAATACGTCATTTGTATTGTCATAGAGGAGTAGCTTGAAATCCAGTTGGAAAAGTGGGTAGAAAATTATCTTGATGATTATTATAATTTTTTTTTAGATTCATAACTTACAGAACACCAGTCTCCCTTATTCACAACTGAAATTTCTTTTATTTCATTGTCTTGAAGGTTTTTATTATTATACACATTCTTCGCTAGTCTCTTTTTGGATGTTGGAGAGGGTATGTTGCCAAGAATGGAACATTCACAAAATATAGTGCTGTTTGCAAGTGCACTAATTGTAGATGTAAATACTTGTTTGTGTTTATGCAGTAATTGTAATTTGGTTATCAGGCATTTTAGCATGAGGCTCCGAACAGTTGGTTTAGAGCTCCCCAAAGAAAAAATTGATGTCCATTCTTGGCAGACCAATTGATAATTTGATATGTTAGCAAATTTAGTAATGGTGATATTTGGGTTGTTGTTTCAGCCTGAGTTGAGGATGATTAAGGTTGGAAAACAACTTTATACATTTAATTTCTCTTAGTTAGAATTAAAAGAGGTTGTTAAATTGCCATATAAAGTTTTCTTGTTTATATGTCATATGGAACTTCTTCTTTCGTTTTTAAATTCGAGACGTCTTTAGAATTTGAAGTTTTAGCTTAATGTCATTGCACTGATTTACTTGATAACTGAGTAAGTTTAGTATGGTCACGTGATTTTGTAGAAGATAATTTGCTGTATTATTTAACGTAGTAGTGATAATCTTGTTAGGACACTCAGACTTGGAGAGGGAATTCTTTTTATGTCAGGTAATACACCAATCTTAAGTTAGATTGTTTCATAGAGATTTGTAGCTTTTTTATCTGTTGGTGCATTTTATTTCATTTCTTACATGGGTGTTACAGTATCTGTGTACTGATAACTTAATGGAAGGATGGGTTAGTCTGAAAATTAGATTCTAAGAAAGCCAGGGACTGCATTAGCCTCACTCAGTTATCATTAAGCACAAGGCTGATTATCTGTTTATTTAATATGTTCCTTTTCTACTTTTCTGCATCATAGTATGATTTCTCTGTTTTTCTACTGTGATATTGAACTGGACTTAGAAGATAAGAAAAATAAAAAAAAATGTTACATATTTTTATATTTGTATTTTGTTACATAGTTTTATATTTGTATTTCTGTTTACATCTCTGTATCTGATTTAATTTTTTTTTTACCATTCATTAGGGTGGCCTATGTGTGATATTCACTCTCAATACCCATGGTACATTTTCCATTCTTTCCACATGCTCTATTCTTGCTTAGGTGTCACTGGACTCCACCTGCTTGAAGTTACTTCATGAGAGAAAAGTCACCTTTGGCGACGCTGTACCACTGGGAGTATAATGTTGTCAAAGAACTTTTTACTCCAAAGGAGTTAACATTTCGCAGCTACTGGACTTTGTTCAGCCTTGGGTTGCAGGAACCTCTAGAAAGGTCCTGGGTAACAACCGGACTTTCATAGAAATTGGTTATGTAGTAATTATAGGTTAAATAAAGATATAATCTTGCTTATATCATGTACTGTTTTCTGTTATCTCTTTAACCATAGATTGATTTTTTTATTTTATCTTCTTTGCCAGTTTTGTATCTCCTTTGCAAAAGATATATTATACCTTATTCATTTTATTTTCTGTATACCCAATTTTTTAAAAACTTATTCATCTATCCTCGTTCAGATAACCAACCTTGATATTTATCTGAGTTCATGAACATATATACCTTTTACAGTAACCCTTTTATCTTAAGAGCAAGCTTTCCATCATATTACTTTTTTGTAGCAATTTATTTATCTTTCAACACATTCAGGTATTTCAAAAGTTCATTTTATGTATAATTACCTATTTGTAATTGCCAACACTAAACACCCATTCTAATAGCCAACTTTTATTATATCCCATTATTTTCCAAGAAACATTAATGGACGAAATATTAACAAGTTTGATTTAAACATACTGTTTACCTAATGACGATTTTGCATTTTGTAGGTCACACATACACACACGGCGAAGGAAATATATATAGCAACCTGTTCATATCCTTCTTAGGCTAAAACTAGCATTTGCACCTAAAGAAGCACAGAGCAAATAGAAAAGATGTAGGGAAGGGAGCAAAGATGAAACCAGAATTTTGAGAGCTGAGTTGTAGGGAAAGACGAGAGGCTATAAATTTACCCACCTTGGAAGAGATAAGAGTTTGTGGGACGTCATAGACAGTGAACACTTCTTACACATGGTATATTCTTCCCTCTTCTTTTGCTAACCTTCCACTGGTACATTCCTTTAGAGCAATGTACCATATGCCTTATGCCTTTTTCTTCTCTTCCACAGCATTTCTAATCTCATTCACCCACCATGCATTTCTACTTTAATATTATATTTCACAGCCTTCTATCCAGCTGCTAATTCTACAAACTTTAACTGTCTTTCTCAAAACATTTTAAGCACCTCATTCATGCATGACTACATTCTTACATTTACTGCACTTTCATCTAAACTATGTCACCCTTCTTTCATTCTCCTACATTCTTTCTGATCCCTCTTCACCCTTGCCAACACTTTTATCTCTCCATTCTTCACGGAGTCATACCTCCACTTCTTCCAGATCCTCAACTCTCCGTGATTTGCAGAATGGTCAGAATCTCCAGAGAATCCTCTCACAAGGCTACCATCCAGGACCACCTTTCTCAACCTTTCTTCCACTGCCACAAATCAGCCAAACCCTTTTGTTCTTCTCTTCCATCATTTCTCTTTCATGTATATCTGTGAATCATGTGCTGAATAAAGGAGTTGGAAAGGAATAAACCCCTCTCAGCACAGACATCCACAAGATAACTTTCATTCACATACTGCAGGCAATCCCCATTTACCACCTATCTCGCCAAATTCATCACATTTCGTCTTTGCTTTCATATTGCCCATTATAACCAGCTTCCTCTCCATCTCAAACACATTTATTTTATATAAACCTGCAAAGAATTCAGTGATCCAGAAGAAATATACTGTGATAACAACAACTAAATAATCATGATGATACATCAAGCAGTGAAACATTCACTCTTTAAAGAAGTTAGATTACTGATGAATGGTCCTAGCAAGTTAAAACACCTTTCCTGTACAGTACAAATAGACACACACACATATCCACTGAGGCTAGATTATCTGTGTTTACATACATACATAGGAATAGAGACACAGTACATATATACAAGGTTAAGAGATAGGGCAAGATGAGTGTAAAACGCATTCCCCTAACGCACTGATGGTAATCACACACACACAGACACTTGACTACCAGAAAGCACTTGACACAGTACTGTATAGGAGGCTGCTTATGGAGCTTGATACCAGGCGGTGATAAGGGGGAGACTCCTCCAATGGTTCTGTTACCTTAGTGGAAGGGAACATAGGATACGTATCAGAGGAGCTTTCTCCAAGTTTGTGGAGGTCACTAGTGGAGTGTCTCATGGTCCTGTCTTGGGACAATTATTCTTTTTGATCTATGTAAATGACTTACCTGAAAGTATGGACTTCTACCTGAATATGCTTGTGGATGATGCAGAGGTCATGAGGGAAGTGAAAAGTGTTGAGGATTGCATCATCTTGCAAGGGAACCTAAAGTGGCTTCAAAGTTGGTCTGATAAAAGTAAAGTAGTGAGGATGGAGCAAAATGAAAGAAGCCCTCAACATGATTATTATCTAGCAGGAAATAAGCTTTAAGATTTTGTGTGTGTGAAGGACTTGGGAATCAACATTGTCCTAAATTGTTGCCAGAGTACCACGCTAGGAGAATAGTAAAGGAGGTAGTCTTTGTTGTTGCAAATATCAGAATAGCTTGCAAGTAAATGGACAAGGAAATGTTTAGCAAGCTTTTCATATCCTGCATAGGCAAAAACTAGAACATATCTTAAGTTTGGTCACTGCACATAAAAAAAGCATGTAGAGCTCATAGAGAGGGCTCAGAGTAAGGCAACAAAGATGGCACCAGAATTAAAAGAGATGAAATGGCCACATTTGCTCACACTCAGTCTCTAGCTGTCATGTGTAATGCACTGAAACCACAGCTCCCTTTCCACATCCAGGCCCCACAGACCTTTCCATGGTTTACCCCAGATGCTTCACATGCCCTGGTTCAGTCCATTGACAGCACGGAAGGCTTTTGATTTGCATACCTTGGAAGTAAGAAGAGTGAAGGATGACTGATTACAGTTTTTAAGTTTTTAAAACAGGTTGATGACATGGACAATGAACAGTTTTCGAGAGATGAAGGTATATGTAAACCAGAGTAGATAACTTGAAATTTTACAAGAAAGTGGTTGAAATAGATGCAAAGCAGTATTTTACAGTATAAGAATGGTGGATGAATAGACTAGAATGACTGAAGATATGGTGAATGCAGACAGTAAATACTGTGCTAGAGTTGCCCTCTGCCAGTAGCCTGTTAGCGGTGAGGCACTAAAGGCTAAGATACGGCACTTTAGTTTACTAGTTATGGAGACTCTGTTGCTGTGGCTACCCCCTTGAGGGACTTCCAATTGGGAAAAGGCATCAGAAAAATAGAATTTAATAGTGGGAACATAGTTAGTGTATGGAACATTATTTAAAACATATAAAGTTACACCCTTTTCATACACAAGAAATAAAAAGATTGAAAGAGGTTGAAAAAGATTTAATGAATCATAATAAGAAAATTTGCACTAAACTTTACCTTTTGTATATGAGCAAAGTACATTGATAAAATCAGTTTAATCATAAAGTTTTATGCTTAATTGAATAAATGCAGCACATCGCAAAAAACTTGAATTGTATCCTCAAAGTTTTTGGTAAAATTTCTCTTCCATTTTTATTATAACATATCATTTTTTATAGAAAGTATTAGTTTTGGGCAAAATATTCCTAATATATTGGCAAAAGTGGCCAATAACACCAATACCAATACCTCAGTACATCACTTTTCCCAAGTATGTAGAATTACTCGCTTGTTGTAGCAGGTGATCTTCACTGTATGTCACACTTTTGTGTCTGCTGATATTTTTCACTTCCGTAGTATGTTTACTGATTTTATTTTTTTTTTTTTTTCAAACATTCTGGCCACCTATCCATAGCATCCATTTTTAGTTATAATAGCTACATCATTAGCTGCTTGAGAAAAGGTTTTTCAAATATCTAAACCAACATTTCTCCCTTCATTGGTTTGTCCTGTGAGCATGAGAACAAATCCATATGGAAGATTGATTAAAGAAAAATTTTCTGATTAAGTGACTGAACCCAGTTTGTGAACTGAGGGCACTGTAGAATCTTTCTTTTCCAAAGTAGGAAAACCCAGGGTCACACAATAGATCCACAGCATCAAAGATCAGGTACTGTCTGATGGAGGTGGTAGATAGGTGCTGGCATCCCCTTTTTCACTGACTTCATCAATGGAAGGTTTTTGAGGAAATTCAAGTTAGAGCCAATTTCTGTATTTCAAGTATTGTAGCCTGAAGCCCAGATTTAGACATTCAGAAATATCTTAATCCTTGTTGCGATATTCCTTAAGTAAATGGGTTTCAAGGTTCCAGGGAACACTGAAATTGTTTGCCTCCAAAAGAGACACACAAGTTCAAAAGTCTCTTGAGAAGTTTAATCGAGTATAAAAGCATGAAGCTCTCTTGGCAATGTCTTTTACTGTTGATAGCAAAAGAGCTATTTTAAGATTTGATATCTTCAGTCTTTCTTGGGACTCTAGGGTGTGGGTTTATTTTAACCCAGTTAAGGTTGTCATCAAAGGAAAGAAGAGTCTTCCATCTGGACATGGCATATAATTCAATAACTCTCCTTTTGGAGCACAAGACCATTAGGAAAGGTTTTCCATATGATGATGTTGAGGCACTTAATTGTTAGAAAATTGTTGATAAGATGTGATTTGTTTAGGCATTAGAAGGCTGCCACCAGAGTTGCAGTTGAAAAGCAATTAGCCTTATAAGAAAGAAAGATTGGAGAAGTGTATCCCAAACTGGGCCCTGTAGATTGATACTGAAGCTCAGAGCTAGGCATTCTTCAGGGGTACTCATATATGAGGCAATGTATTACTAGCCTTTTTCTTGTCAGGAAAAGTGGCTAGAGAAGAAATCCACACTTAAGGCTTCAGCCACATAAGAGAATCAGATTTATAAAGGAATAACAGAAAGGCCATTCAGACTGATTTTGCCTTCATTGAAGGACAAGTGCTATGTAAAAGATTCTTCTGTTTGGCTTTATCTGAACCTCCTCCTCAATAAATGTTAGAGAAAAAACACACTAGTAAATTCCAGAAACCAGGACTTAGAGGTCTAGTTCCAAAAGAAATCAAAGGTAGTTTAGGAGCACCTGTGTTATGAACTGAGGAGTGTAGCATAGCTGAAGGAGTCTCTGGTAGCAAGGTTATATGTGCCACATTGGGGCTCCCTGCATTACTGTATCCTGGAAACCAAATAGGTTGAAAAGGACTTTTGCGAGATGTACTATTAGGAAAACATAAATCTACTTCCTGTTCTAGGACAAAGCATCTTTTGTAATTATCCCCAAGTGTAAAACTGGAGATACATACATTGATAGTATTGCATCAGTGTAAGTGAGATATTCTTACGGGGTACCATTCCTAAGAAAATGATCTAATTGAAGGCCTCTCTCCATATAGACATTTCTGTCGATATAGCTTCCTATCTTGATAGGCGTCTGGCCAGACATTACATTGCATACCCCTTGGAGATAATAGGCTTGGAGAAAAAAGTTATTTGGATATATTATTGTGAGGGTGAGAATCTTTTCCATGGTCTCTAAAAGGGGCAGAGATTTGCAAGAGCTTTTCTTCATCAGACAGTGGACAGCCACAATGTTGACCATCTGATGTAGACTTCTGCACCATAGATTCAGGACACTCTGGGAGATAAAAAACCATGGAACCAATAGCCCCATTTGTTTTGAAAGAAATTTTCTACCTCCATCCAAGGTCTCGCAGGACCATGACCCTCTGAAGAATGGAAACCCATCTTTGATTCGGTGTGTCTGTCCAAACCACTAGAGAAGTTGCTGGGAGTCTCTAAGGCATGGGAATTTGGAGAGTCCTCAGTGTTGGTCCAGTAAACTAAGGATTAGAAAAGTTCGTCGAGAAGTGCTCTTAGAAGGTCTTCTCTTTCTACAGGAAAGAATTTGTTTACTCAGAAGGTAGCCATTTGGCCTGCAGCCTCGCCATGTCATCGCACAGGGCTGCAAAAGTTACTTTTAGTTGATGTTGATACATCAAAATTTTAAATTGTAAGGCAGTTGTAGCATTTGTGTAGTCCCAAGCTTTGTCCTTGGAGAGACAAAAGGTGCTAGTCTGAGAGTTTGCTGTTTTGTAAAGATTTTGTTGGGATTTAAGAAAGATGTGTCAAGATTTATGAGAGAACTATCTTTGAGATGTGATCAAGACTCAAAGCCCTTGTCTTGCACATTTCTCCTTTAGAGTTGAAAACATTAAAAAGTTGTAGGGGTAAACCAGAATTATTGAATCAGAGGACATTTGTTTTTGGAAGCAAGGTCAGAATTACCATGGCAATTTTCATAAGCAAATGTTATCACCTTAGGCAGAATGTTTACCAATTTTAATGCTAAAAGCTTTTTCATTCTGGGTTTATTGGAATGTACTATTAGGCATTATGTAAGTGTTGTCTGATTGTCCAGTTGAGAACTGAAGGTTTGGCAAATAATCTCTAAAGTGATGAATGTGATCTTGTGTTTCAGGAAAGTATATAAGAGTTTAGAATGTTATACCGAATATACTCATGTATAGCCCAAACTCTTGCTTAAGTTGATCCCCAGGTTTCAGCCAAAATGAATTATGAATTGTTCAAAGATTTCATGTATAAGTTGACTCAAGTTTTTGAGGGATACCCAAGGCATACCAGTACCTTTTATATGCAACTTACTTCTTACCCAGACCCATTATAACTTGGTATCATTTTGCATATGATGTGTGTATTACCTCCTAACCCATATTTTACATTCATGTATGTATGTACCGGTAATACATTCCATTTGTATATAGGAAAGTACTTAATTGAATGTAGGAATTAACTCAGTGCCGCTCACATGTTCACAATCATGGTCTTGTCTTCTCAGACAGGACCAAAATATCAGATTTAAAACACATATCATGATTCTTTTTTTTTTTTACATCTTATATCACAAAACAAATGTTTAATTTTTTCATACTTATTTGCTGTTCCCTATGTTCATGAGGTAGCACAAGGAACAGATGAAGAAAGGCTACATTTGCTCACATACATTCTCTAATTAGTCCCACAGACCATTCCTTGGTTTCCTCCTGCCACTTCACATTCCCTGGTTTAGTCCAATGACAGCAAGTTGACCCCTTTATACCACATCATTCCATTTCACTTTAATGCATGTTTAGTCCCTGATCACTCAAAATCCTTTTCACTTCATCCTTCCATCTCTAATGTTGTCTGCTTCATGTTCCCTCCGTGTATGACACATAAATCCTCTTTGTCAGTCTACACTGACTCGTTCTTTTGATATGTCTGGGCCATTTGTGTACACCCTCTTCACCTTTCTCAACCACACTCTGTTTATTACCACACCTCTCTCTCTCCTTTTTATTACTTATGCGATCAGACCACCTCACACCACTAAATGACTCAGCTTTTTTTTCTTTGCAACACATTCATCTTCCTCCGCACATCCTCGCCTATAGCTCGTGCCTTACATCCATACTGCATTGGTGGGACTACTTCAAACATACCTATTTTTGCCCTTCCACCAGATGATGGCCTCTCTTTCTACATATTGCTCCATGCTCCCAGAATCTCCATCCCCTTACCCACCCTCTAACTCACTTATGCTGCCAGATCCACTCCCAGGTGTCTAAAACACTTCACTTCCTTCAGATTTTCTCCATTCAAATTCACACCCCAACTAACCTGTCCCTCTGCTGTGCTAAACTTTACTTTTAATCATGTATACTCTTACCTTCTTTCACACATTCTTTTAAATTCAGTCACCAATTTCTGCAGTTTCTTACTTGCATCTGCCACCAGTGCTGTGTCATCAGCAAACAGTTGACTCACTTCCTATGCCGCTTATCTCCTACAGACTGCATGCTTGCCCCTCACTCTAACATTTCTCCAGATCCATAAGTGCCACATACAAATAATTCTTTTTCTCTAAGCATATCCCACACACATTCTTTAAAGTACATACCTGATCCACACATACTTTATTTCTCCAGGAACCTGATCCACTTGTACTTTACCGCTTCAGAAACCACCCTCTCAGTCACCACTCTCTCAAGCAACTTATCTCATATACTCAAGAAACTTATACCTAAGTAGTGTTGAACACTCACCTTTGTTCCCCATAACTTTATACGGTGGCACTATACAAGCATTTCACCAATCCTTAGGCACCTCAACATGATCCATACATATATTGAAAATCCTAACTAACCAATCAACAACAAAGTTAGCCCCTTTCTTAAGAAATTCCTCTGCAACACTAACTTCTTATGCAAGGCTTTCACCATTCCTGCTCCCTTCACCAAATCACTTTACATGACTTTTTCTTCGCATACCTCTCTAACACTCTCTCTCTGAACTCTCACATCCTTAAACACCTCAAAAATCACAGTCTTCTCTCTGATCACCAGTAAGGCGAGGTCCACAGGTGATATTCTTTCCTATCTTACTAATATCTGGGCATCATCCGTTAAAGATTTTGGGGAGCCATATGTAGTTGCCCTTGACATATCTAAGGCTTTTGACAGGGTGTGGCATCGGGGTCTCATCTCTAAACTCCCCTCT
>JAUUDW010161010.1:0-14858 GCA_032361385.1 Panulirus guttatus | reverse complement strand
GGGGGGGTTGGGGGGGGGGGTGGGGGGGGAGGTAGACGGTTTTGTGTGTGTGTGCATGTGTGTGTGTGTGTGTGTGTGTGTGTGTGTGTTGGGGGAAACCACAATTGCTTGGGTGGCAAGAGTATGACTGAGTATGTGAGATCAGGTTCATTATCAGGAGGTTATCCCCTGCCTGTGGACACTGAACCATTTTGAACTTCTCAACTTCAAAACTTTGTAATATAATAAACCAAATATGTTTTCAATTTCACACAAACTTCTACCAATAATTTGTAATGCTCTATGTTCCTTCACTTATCACTACATCCTGCCAGTTCCAATCACTCCTACATCACAAAAGACAATAACATACCTTAAATACAAGCAGTACTTCATGTGTGGCTAAACCACAAGAGATGACAAAAATATTTCACTTCATCATACCTTGAAATGGGATAATGATCCTACCTGCATATAGTAGTCCAAATGTGCCACACATACACAGACACACACACACACACACATGCACCTGTGTCAAAGCCTCACACACACACACACACACCACATAACTAGCCTGCCTGGCTGAGAGGCCACTATAACCATAATTGGGGGTAGAAGATAAGACTCTTTACTTCACAATGGGTCTGTAACATCTAATGAACACACTATGAACCCAAGATATCAGGAGGGTCCTGGCCCACTGGACATCATAAAAGAACCAAAATATGTAAACACCGGCAAAAGCCTACCAATGGTTACCTGTTATTAACCTGTAACAATAGCATCATCTGTTGCTCCCTACCTGCCTCTAACCCCCCCCCCCCCACCTAACCTTCTTTACCTCCCTTTGTCGCTTGATTCCCCTACCTGCATTCCTGCCTATCTACATCCCGGCCCACATGCCCCTCTCTCTCTCTCTCTCTCTCTCTCTCTCTCTCTCTCTCCACCTATATAAATTCTTCACACTCTATAATCATCCCTACTAACCTTCTTACCTTACCACTTATATCACCATTTCTTAACCCATCTCTGTGTTACCTCAAAGTCTACCTTCATCTCTACCTGCCTACCTGTATGACTATCTTTGTCTACCTTAACCTCTACCTACCAACCTGTATGACTACCTTAGTTTACCTTCATCTCTACCTACCAACCAGTGTTACTACCTCATTTTATCTTTAATTCTACCTTAACCTCTATCTGACCTACCTGTGAAACTACCTCAGTCTACCTTCACCTCCACCTTCAAACCTGAATAACTACCTCACTCTGCCTTCACCTCTACCTGTCTATCTGTATGTTTACCTCAAAGTCTACCTTCACGTCCATCTGCCTACCCGTGAGAGATCCTGAGTCAAACCACCTCTACCCGCATATCTGTATGTTTACCTCAAAATCTACTTTCACCTCTATCTGCCTACCTCTGTACCACCTACCTTAGTCTACCTTCACCTTTACTTACCCAAACTCTGTAACTAGCATAGTCTACCTTCACCTCTACCTACCTGTATGACTACTTTAGTAAACTTTCACCTAACCACATGTATATCTGCCTCATAGTCTACCTTCACCTCTGCCTATATCTACCTCAGTTTACCTTCACTCTACCTGATTACCTGTGTCTACCTTCATCTCTAACTACCTACCTGTATGTCTACCTCAGTCAACCTTCATCTCTACCTACCTATCTGCATTACTACCCCAAAGTCGACCTTCACCTCTACCTACCTACCTGTATGTCTACCTTTATCACTCTTTACATGTCAACCTTTACCTCTATCTTCATCTCTATCTATCCAACTGTATGACTACCTCACATGCTACCTACCCATCTGTATAACTATAGTCTACCTTCACCTCTACCTACCTATCTGTATGACTACACTCTACCTTCACCTCTACCTACCCATCTGTATGACTACAGTCTACCTTCACCTCTACCTAACCACTTGTATAACTACAGTGTACCTTCACCTCTACCTAACCACTTGTATAACTACAGTCTACCTTCACCTCTACCTACCCATCTATATGACTACAGTCTACCTTCACCTCTACCTACCCATCTATATGACTACAGTCTACCTTCACCTCTACCTAAACACTTGTATAACTACAGTGTACCTTCACCTCTACCTACCCACTTGTATGACTACAGTCTACCTTCACCTCTACCTACCCATCTGTATGAGTACAGTGTACCTTCACCTCTACCTACCCACTTGTATGACTATAGTCTACCTTCACCTCTACCTACCCACTTGTATGACTATAGTCTACCTTCACCTCTATCTACCCACTTGTATGACTATAGTCTACCTTCACCTCTATCTACCTATTTGTATGATTACAACCTACTTCTACCTCTACCTATCCATCTGTATGACAACACTCTACCTTCACCTCTACCTACCCACTTGTATGACTTAAGTCTACCTTCACCTCTACCTACCCACTTGTATGACTACAGTCTACCTTCACCTCTACCTACCCATCTGTATGACTACACTCTACCTTCACCTCTACCTACCCATCTGTATGACTACACTCTACCTACCCACTTGTATGACTATAGTCTACCTTCACCTCTACCTACCCATTTGTATGACTACAACCTACCTTCACCTCTACCTACCCATCTGTATGAGTACAGTCTACCTTCACCTCTACCTATTCATTTGTATGACTACAGTCTACCTTCCCTGAAGGTAATGCCTATTTATCCCTCTTTTCTTTTTCACAAGTAACTTAAGTTCCTCATCCAAAATTATCCTGGATTTTTCCTTTTTTAATCAATGGCTCTTTCTTCTTTCTTTTCCTATGTCTTGCATGACATATTTAAACCTATGATTTATGTTTTTCAGTTCATCTGACAGCTTTTCTTCCCTTTGCAGGATGAGCAGTGAATTGTATAGGTCTACAATTTATTTTCACCTACTATAATGGGATCATCTTTCTCATTTTCTCTATAGCATTTGTACTTTCATATTTGAAGTGCTTTTGTGGTCATGCATTTAAAGCACTTCTTTGATGTTTTGGTACTAAGCAAGGTTTCTCAACAGTCACATCCTCCCATGCTATGTTTATCATTAAAATCAAAAGTGCTGAATTCATCTCCAAGGTTCTATGAGTTTTGTTCTGGCAGTTTAGCATCCACACTTGTTTTTACTTCAGTTTGGGTATGATCAGGGTACAGTGTAATTCCCAATTTGTACTCTATAAGGAGGGAGTTTATACTTATGTGGTCACATCTCTAGAACATTCGCTACTACCATAACAATTTCTTAAATTTATGTATGCTATCTGCATTAACTATGTCCTCAGTCATTTTATTCCATTCATCCACCACTCTTACACTATAAAAGCACCTTTTTACATTCTTTGAATAATTTTCTTGTTGAATTTCATACTATGTCCTATGGTTCCTCTATCATTCATTTCTTTCAGAGAAGGTCATTGTCAATGTTACTAACCTGTTTTTAAGACTAACAGGTTGTGATCAGGTTTTGAGATGGTGATGTCACAGATCAAAGTTTACCTTACTTGTAAAATGAGGGACCTGTGTTCTATTTCTTTGGTTGGTTCTGTTATTTTCTGATTTTTGGAGAATACCAGGCATTCTAAATCATTCTTGACAGTACAATTTTCAGCTGTAAGGTTGTTTCCTACCTGTTTCCATCTTATGTGTGACAGATTCAAGTCCCCTAGGAAGATTGTGTTCAGGAGTAGGTTTCCAAGGAGAGTAATGTAAGATTCTATATTTCTTTTTTGTTAAGTAAATTTAAGTGATTCTGCATCTAATGGCTTATGGCTAAGTGCCATAACAATGTTTTTGTTTTCAATCTAGATAACAAGGACTTCTACTATATCACTGGGTGAGCTCAGAAGCTCTATTATTATAAGATAATCTTTTACACACAATTTAACTTTTCTAAATGTTCTTCCAGTCCTGTTACACTTGTAAAAGTTGTAATCTGGGACCCAAACCCCATTATCTTTATGATCTTAAATGTCCGTTTCAATAAAGGCTGCAAATGCAACATATGACTTAACTAGCAAGCCACTTATGAAGGAGCTCTTGTTTGTTTTGTGTGATATAAGCCCCTGTGTTGGCATACATGAAGGAAGTTATGTCATGTTTCTGAACTGTTTTAGGAGGGTTAATATACTCTGCACTGTTGAGCCTGGTAGAGAGCTTTCAGTTTGTTTATTATTTTATAGAAGAAAGCCAGTATTAGTTCATCATCTAGCAGACCTCCCCTTAGTCAGTTTGATTCCTTGTCTGAGTCTCAAGGTATATAACATTTGAAGAGTAATTAAATGTTTTGAATCATTCGTATGTAGGTGAATTAGAAATGGACATTGCCCCTCCACCTAAACCCACTTCTATAAGCAAGATACATGACTATATCTAGTAGGAGTTAAAGTTATCTGCATTTTACTTTGTATTGAAACAAATCATTTATAAACTTGACAATGCAATATACAGTCATCTCTCATAGAAAAATAAGACAAAAAACATTCCTCAGTAAGGTTTCAAGGAACATAACTAACCATTTACATGGAATCTTATCAGGATAATTATTCCCTTAAAGTCATTATGCTTAGCATAACCCTTTTCAAGAATGTAAAATGATACTAAATAATGCCCCCTGTATATCAATGACACTGATAATGGGACATGCTGCAAGAAATCAGAAATGACAAATGTTATTAATATATGACACAAAGCAATAACACACTCTGAATGTGTGCAGCCATAAGATGAGACAGAGATATTGATATGCTAAGCTCACATGTGAAAAATGAATCTAAAGTCAATAAGTGCAACGATTTACACATCAGCAGTAAAAGCAAGAAGATAAGCAAGAGCATGAATTCCACTGAGCAACAGAATTCAAAAGAGGAAAAATACAGATGTAATAATCTCTAATGACTTAAACCTAAGTAAACACTGCATAAATGTAGTAAAAAAAGGCTTATAAAATTTTATGCTTCATATGTGGGTCTAGGAAACATAGCCTCACCTTTTACACTTAAACAATGCATCCCACTTTTAACATTGTGTTCAATTTTGGTCACCCTACCTGAAAAATGAGAGAATAAAGAAAGTACTGAAGCAAGCTACCAAAATCATTCCCAATATGAAATATAAATCTTCTGAGAGCTGTTTGCAAGATCTTAACTAATTTACTTTGAAAAAAGAATTAAGCTGACCCAACACAGATTCAGTATTCAAAACTATCAAAGGCTTCAACAATTTTGATCTTAGCAGCAATCTAAGCAAGATCAGTCTGTTTTTACTTATAGTACTGGAACATACTCACGGGTAAACATTTTAGAATACTTTGAAATTGAAGCTAATTGATTTAACTGCAACAAAATTGTCAATACTGGGATGATTTACCAACAGGAATACAAGTAATTTCTGCTTTTTGAAGTAGATGCATTCCCAGAAGGGACTTCTTTATGTGAACCTTTCGCAAAATACATTTTCCCAAAGACTTTCATTTAATAGAGATACATTTTATGATAAAATTTTTCAACTCCAACATTATTGAACTATAAAATTGCAATACAAGTTGCTTACATGATTGTTTTGTACTATCATTGTATTGTGTTTGCTGCACAGTTGTAGTACAACAATAGTGCTACAAATTATATAAAAAACAGGTAGTCTGTGTACAGGTGGGTAGCTTTATACTATCTCTGATGCTTGTTCCCTTCTGGTACTCCCCCAAGGGGGTGGCCACAGCAACAGTCTCCATGACAAGTGAACTCCAGTTTGATATCTTTAAAATTCTCTCTAATTTCTCTTCTACAACCCTCATTCCCTTTCCTTTAAGAGATATGTATTATCCCTGGGGATAGGGGAGAAAGAATACTTCCCATGTATTCCCTGCATGTCATAAAAGGCTTCGAAAAGGGTAGGGAGCGGGGGGTTGGAAATCCTACCTTCTTGTTTTTACTTTTCCGAAAGAAGGATGAAATTTGGAAGCCCTACATATGTAAAGGAGAGAAGAAAGACATGAAGCATTATGTTAAGAATGTGGAAGGCAGTAGAAGTGCAAAAATAAAGAGATTAGACACATGGTATGGATGTGAAAAAGTGGAAAGGAGTCTAGCTGAGGAGTAATTTTAGATTAGTGACTAACTCACAAGGCTCTGCAGGATGTCCAGTTGACCGATCACGATGTGACTAAGGTTCGCACAGGTCTGTCCTCGGTAATGTCCATTGTTGCAAAGGGTACACACAGTGAAAGGAACAGCTGACCTGCGCCCCCTTAGAGGCCCAGTGTTTAGTATTGTACTTTATGAGACACACACTCAGTCGATATTGGATGCCATGATGCTTGTAAGTTCTCTTCCTGCATATGATACACTAACATCTGCAAAGTATGATTGGTTAGCAACTACATTTTTCATAATTCAAGATTTCAAACACCTATGTGATAGTTAACACATCCTATATCAAAATATTTCAAACAACTATATGATAGTCAACACATTCAATATATAAAATATTTCAAACAGTTATATAAAGGTTAACTCACTCAGTACATAAAAGATTTTAAACAGCTATGTGACTGTTTACATATCATACATATAAAGAGAGTGAGCCTTCAGTACCATTATCCAAGCCACAGAAATCTATACCACCTGCACTCATGAATAACTATCCACACAATATGGTTCAATGTTCTAAGCAGTAGCATGGAAAGTGAACCTCTGATGCTAACAGTAAGGCATACATGGCTACCTCCATAAGTGAGTTTTGTCGCACCATTCAGATGCTGCCTTTCATAAAAGCCTCCCACTTGACGTTCCTATTATGGCTCTAAAAGCCCAACACAAACTGCTGCATTACTGGCACTAGGGACATAATACATATACATACTTAGCCACCAATGTTGAATCCGTGAGAAAAAAGTTACCTAACCAGGAAGTCACCTGTGATGTGAAAAATATAAAAAATAATAAATATTCATGAAAAATCGGATTTCTTAATTGTGGACAAATTATCTAAAAACAGGCTAACCAAGCCCACAGGATCCAAGCCTAAGGAAGCTCAGCCTAGAGGAGCTAATTTTGGTATCATAACCTCAATATAGTTATTCCAAATTCTGCCCATGTCTATCAAATACAGCAAAATATTTAACATTATGTAATCAACATAAAATCATGTTTTGTGCTATTGGCTGTATTAGCAACAATGGTTGACAAGATCATTTCCAGGCATGTCATATCCAATGAGTAATCACTTATTTGTATTGTGTGGAGAGGGAGTTTTACAATTGTGTGCGCCCACTTGCTGAACATTCTCTGCTGTCATATACCTTAAATTTAAGTATGCTGTTTGCATCAGCCATGTCCTCAGTCATCTTACTCCATTCATCCACCTATCTTATATATAGAAATACTTCTTTATATCTTTTTTGGCAAGTTTCTTGCTTAATTTCATGTTATATCCTCTGGTTCTATCCTCAAATCTCTGAAGAACTGTTCACTGTCCATGCTGCCAGTCCCTCATGCTTCTCTTCCAAAGTCAGCAAATTAAAACCCTCCAGCCTTTCCTTGTAACTCAGCTCTCTAAAATTCTGGTGCCATCTTTGCTGCCTTCTTCAGTCTACAATTTATCTGTATCTCTGAAGCCTGTTCCCACTTGGAACTCTCTTAGGAGGGTGGCCAAGGGAATACAGTCTCCATAACTAGTGAACTCCACTGCCTCTTCTTGGCATTCACTGCCTCACCCTTGATAGGCCCCTGCCAGAGGGCAACTCTAGCACAGTGTTTACAGAGGCTCCTACCTATTGTTCCTACTGACTACTTCTACCTTATGCTCTTGCCTAATTTTCCTACCTACTACTTCTACCTATTTTTCTACCTAATGCTCCTGCCTAAATGTTCCTACCAAATACTTCTATCTTTTGCTCCTACCATTTTGCCAAAAGGCAGAGCTAACTCATGGTGCTCACTGCAGGAAAATCTAGGGTTATGAAGAATGAGTTTTGTGAGATAAGTATTGTCATATTACGTATGACAAGGAGAGACTTATCTTTGTAGACAGAATGGCAATAGTCCATGTGTGGGTGAGGCAGAAAGAAAAGACAGCTACCTGGGTCAGAGGAGTGAAACTTGACTACCACTGAAGTGCTGGGTCATTACACAGCCATCACTAACCCTCCCAATACACAGGTGGGCAGTACTAGTAATATATCTACCTGGTCGATGGCTGCCTACAAACTATTACCTCCTCAGGACCTTCTCTATTAACTCTTTCTACTCCTTTGGGTGTGATGGCCAAACCTGAGAAGCATTTTCTAGTTCTGGTCATATGTGAGATATAGACAGCTAACTAAATATTTCCTTATCCACAAAACTGAATGCTATTCTGATATTTGCCAGCAGACAGCTTGTCTCGTGACTATTCTCCTAAGGTGGGACTCTAAGAATAGGTTAGGGACAATGTCAAATCCCAAGTCTTTCTCACACACAGATTCCTTAGACTTATATCCAGCTAGACAATAATCATATTGAGGTGTTCTTTCACTCTGTCCCATCCTCATTACTTTTCATTTGCTAAGGCTGAATTTCATCAATCATGCATCAGACAACTTTGGAATCTCTTTAGGTCCCCTTGTAAGTTGATGCAATCTTCCTCACTCTTCACTTTCCTCATGACATTTGCATCATCTGCAAAGGTAATTAAGTAGGAGTTTATACCTTCAAGGAACTCATTTACATACAGTCTGCACAAAAAGTTAAGGTGATAGAGGGGCCATCAACTTAAATTACTGTAGAAATCATTTCATGTCTCTTATAGAGACCTTGGCAAGTGTTATATGCTGTTGTGCACTGACAGCACTAATCATGTGTTCGGCAATAATATGACAATATATCATAACCATCAGTCTGCGTCTAGCAATCGTGAAGTTTGTATCTGTTTTGTTTCTCTCCACATACTGGGAATCTTTCCTCCATATTTGTCCACAATTACCAAGCTCTTGTGCCATCCCATTATGCCCCAGGAGAGTTACAATGAAGGAAGACACTGCAGCAGTGATAACTTTATACAAGGCAGAGCATAATTTGAAATATACCGCTGAGCAAACGGGCATCTGCCAGCGAAGTACTCAAGGGTTGGTGAAGCAGTTTAATGAACTGGGGGAATCCATATTACCAGCTCTTTGTCTCACATCAGAAAGCCCAAGATGATCATCTACTAGGACCTGTGAAGTGACTGCAAGACCAGATAATGCCTGCCCACTCCTGAAAGCATATAAAATCAAGCAGAATCCTAACTTGTCTGCAAAAGTCTCACTATAGAGTGTTCAGAAGTTACTTATGAATGACAGGATTTCATAGTTTTCGTGCCCAATATAAACCTCTACTGACTGCCACCCATATGGATAAACAAGTGAAATTTTGCACTAAAAATACAGTATTTAGGACCAGGAAAGAACTATGTTGTGGACTGATGAGCTGACATTCAATATGACTGGAAACACTAAAGGGAGGGTGAATGGGCCACCCTACTCAGACCCAAACCTGCAACAGTAAACAGAAACAACTGAAGAACACACTCCTTCCCGTATGGTTTGGGGGTGTTTCAGCTACTATGTTGTTAGGGATTTGGTAATCTTACCCAAGAATGTGAAAGTGAACCAGGTAGTGTACTAAAATTTACTTACTGACCATTTACCAGATTCAGTACAAAGGGAAAAATATTCATGCCACACTGCTACGTCTGTTAGGCAGTGGATGATAGTGAGCTGAACTATTTCAAAGACTGGCCAGGAAACAACCCTGGCCCGAACCCAATCGCAAACCTGTGGTCAATTGTGAAGCAATGAGTACATGATTCTGACAATTTCAGTATTACAGCTTGAGGTGACGATTAAGCAGCTAAGAGGTAGTTTTCCCCAGAACTAATCAAGATCTTCCTGAAACATTTCCACCAGGCAACAGGACTGCATCAAGAGGAAGGAAAACATAACAGAGTATCAATTAAGTTGTGTTAATCACATTTTTCTAAGCCACTTAAACATAAAGTCTTTTTTTTCTCAGCCCTCAACATAAATTTTGGTGCAGACTGTACATGACGAAAAGTAATGGTCCCTGAGAAGAAACCTGTTGCCCTCCACTGACCTCCTCAAACCTTTAAGAAAAGACTCCTCTGACACACATCCTTCATTCCCTTCCACTAAGATAACCTATCCATACAAGGAGCTCTTGTTGAAATATAAAAGGTTTATCACACATAAACTCCTTTCCCTAAAGGTTGCAGACCTGATAACCTTCCTCAGAAGTCAATGACGATTAACTAACCAACATAACAACTGATTACCATTCTGTATCTCAATTAATTTTCCCTCTGTATAAAGTCAACCATTTGCTTTCTAATTATCTATTCCAGAACCTTACAGACCACACTTGTCAGAGAAACTGGTCTGTAGTTCAGTGCCTCTTCCTGGTCTCCTTTCTTTTTGAAAAGTATGACGTTCACATTTTTCCATTCCCTTGACACCTTCTATCCATTGACATCTTAAACAGTATTTCACTCATAACTGCACACATCTTCAGTACATACAGCAAAATTTCATCAGACCAGGAACCTTATATGGATCAAGACCTTTTAGTATTCTGTTAATATCTTTCCTATATACACATCTCAATGTTTTCTAAAACCTCCTGCCAATTCCATCCAACAGGTGTTGGGGCTATAGTGTATGGCACTGAAAACTCTTCAAAACTTGTTATTCAGTTCCTCACATATACCATCCATGCTGTTGCCACACTGGTCTCCCTTTATCATTTCTTAAAAGAAAACAAGCCTAAATGTTATGGTTTTCAAAATACCAGCAAGAAAACAATTTTGTGATAATACTCAGACCAACCTAATTTTCAACTTATGTTTCCTCAGCCACCAAGCAATACGCACCTTAACCTCTCCAGGAAAAAAACTATCAAAGTTGAAACAAATCCTTAATCCTTAAAACATTAACTATGTACATTTCATAAACACTACTGAACTTTCAAGTTTATATAACAAATTCTTACCTATAATCACATAATACGACAAAATAAAATTTTCCCACAACCATTCTTTAAACAGCAAGTTGGATGTTAGGCTTAAGTGCATCAAGGCAGAAAATGTTCGGGTAAAAATGGGTGAGAAGGATAACATGTAGGGGCCTAACCAGCCATGTAATAACTACCATACAGGTAATTGTTTCTTCTTCAATATATTTCTGTAAACATCAAACGATTTTTCCAAACAATATAGTACCAAAAAATCTGTAAGTAAAGTCTCTGTCCCACATTAGACTGTACCAACACCACTACTGGTATACTCACTATCCCAGCCCGGACTGTACCACCACCACCACCACTACTGGTACAACCACTGTCCTAGCCTGGACTGTACCACCATCACCACCACCGGAACACCCACTGTCTCAGCCAGGATTGTACCACCACCATCATCACTGGTACACCTACTGTCCCAGCCTAAACTGTACCTTCATCACTACTGGTACACCAAGTGTTCCCATCCTGGACTGTATCAACACCATCACTACTGGTACACCCATTGTCCCAGCCTGAACTGTACCACCACCACCACCACTACTAGTACACCCACTGTCCCAGCCTGAACTGTACCACCACCACCACCACCACCACCACTACAGGTACACCCACTGTCCAGCCCGGACTGTACCACCACCACCACTACTGGTACACTCACTATCCCAGCCTGGACTGTGTGCAGATATCAAGTATAGGTGCTCCACATTGTAAGACTGCTGGCTGGATTTCAGAGTTACACTGTACCGTGGCAACATTGCTGCTTTCCAGCCACGCATGCGCGTTGCGTGGGCTAGCAGTACCCGCTGAAGAGTGACGAGCACTGGATCCAATCCAATGCTCTCATGTTAGGCTATCTATCTATTGTAATAAATGGGAGAGTCAACAACTTATAGTTTCAATTCATCACCTTCGGTTCCATCACATCCAGACTGTACCACCACCATCACTATTGGTACACTCACTGTCCCATCCTGGACTGTACCACCATCACCACTACTGGTACACCCACTGAGCCAGTATGGATTGTACCACCAACATCACTACTGGTACACCCACTGTCCTAGCATGGAATGCACCAACACCACCACTACTGGTACAACCACTGCCCCAGCCTGAACTGTACCACCATCACAATTGGTACACCCACTGTCCCAGCCTGGACTGTACTACCACCATCACTACTGGTACACCCACTCTCTCAGCCTAAACTGTACCACCATCACTACTGGTAAACCTACTGTCCCAGCCTGGACTGTACCAACACCAGCACTACAGGTACACCTACTGTCCCAGCCTGGACTGTACCACCATCACTACTGGTACACCCACTTTCCCAACCTGGACTGTACCATCACCACTACTGGTACACCCACTGTCCCAGCCTGGAATGTACCACCACTACTGGTATACCCACTATCCCAGGCTGAACTGTACCACCACCATCACTCCTAATACACCCACTGTGACAGCCCAGATTGTACCATCATCAATACTGGTACACCTCTGTCCCAGCCTGGACTGTACCACCACCATCAGTACTGGTATACCCACTGTCCCAGCATGGAATGTACAACAACCACCACTACTGGTACACCCACTGTCCCAGCCTGACCTGCACCACCATCACCACTACTGGTACACCCACTGTCCCAGCCTGGACTGTACCACCATCACAACTGGTACACCCACTCTCACAGCCTAGACTGTACCTTCACCACCATTACTGGTACACCCACTGTCCCACCCTGGACTGTACCACCACCACCACTACTGGTACACCCAATGTTCCAGACTGAATTGTACCACCACCATCACTACTGATAAACCCACGGTGACAGCCCAGATTGTACCTCCATCACTAATGGTATACCACTGTCCCAGCCTGGACTGTACCACCACCATCACTACTGGTACACCAACTGTCCCAGCCTGGACTGTATCACCACCACAACTGGTACACCCAGTGTCCCAGCCTAAACTGTACCACCATCACTACTAGTACACCTACTGTCCCAGCCTGGACTGTACCACCACCACCACTACTTGGACACCCACTGTCCAAGCCTGGACTGTACCACCACCACTACTGGTATGCTGTGTCCCAGCCTGAACTGTACCACTATCACTACTGGTACACCCAGCGTCCTAGCCTGGATTGTACCACCACCAACTGGTGCACCCACTGTCCCAGCCTGAACTGTACCACCACCACCACTTCTGGTACACCAACTGTCCCAGCCTCGACTGTACCAGCACCATCAGTACTGATACATCCACAGTCCCAGCCTGGATTGTACCACCAACACCAATAGTGGTACATCCACTGTCCCAGCCTGGACTGTACCAGCCCCATCACTACTGGTACACCCACTGTCCCAGCCAGGACTGTACCACCATCACTATTGGTACATCCACTGTCCCAGCCTGGACTGTACCACCATCACTACTGGTACATCCACTGTCCCAGCCTGGACTGTACCACCACCATCACTACTGGTACACCCACTGTCCCTGCCTGATCTGTACCACCATCACCATTGGTACATCCACCGTCCCAGCCTGGACTGTACCACCATCACCACTACTGGTGCACTGACTGTCCCAGACTGGACTGTACCAGCACCATCAATACAGGTACACCCATTGTCCCAGCCTGGATTGTACCACCATCACTATTGGTCCATCCACTGTTCCAGCCTGCACTGTACCACCATCACCACTACTGGTACATCCACTGTTCCAGCCTGGACTGTAACCAGCCCCATCACTACAGGTACATCCATTGTCCCAGCCTGGATTGAACCACCGTCACTATTGGTACATCCACTGACCCAGCCTGGACTGTATCACCTCCATCACTACTGGAACACCAACTGTCCCAGCCCAGACTGTACCACCACCACCACTAATGGAACAGCCACTGTCCCAGCCTGGACTGCACCACCACCACCACTACTGGTACACCTAATGTTCCATCCTGGACTGTACCTTCACCAATACTACTGGTACACCCACTGTCCCAGCCTGGACTGTACCACCACCACCACTACTGGTACACCCACTGTCCCAGCCTGGACTGTACCACCACCACCACTACTGGAAACGATACAATTCAGACACAAGAAGAAGAAACTATTTACAATTGTAAGACAATTACATCAGCTGAAACATTCATACACAACTTACTCAATACCTCATGAAGTCTTCATAGATCTCATTCACCAGAATTCATGGCCTAATACAGTTATAGATGAAATACACATTTGTACGTATTACTGATATGAATAAAACAGTGATCGTATCTCACCTGTATTATGGTGAAAATGCAACAATATCCTCAACTGCATGGGAAAGCATGGTTAGCAAACAAAATGTTACATCATCTGCTGACGGTCCCATCGGTACCAGTTCATTAACCAGTTCTCCATCAATAATTCAAATGAGTAATGTTTCAATAACATTACAGTAAAAAATATTGGTAAGCTTTCGAAGGTAAAAGTAGGCTACGTGTGTCAACTATACCATAACCACTTCACTCACCACATTACTCATACGTCAAGGTACATGTTAACTCAAACATTAGTCATCATATGCACTCACTGTCTGCAAAACAGTGTGCGCCACCTCCGCTACCTGCCAAGGAACAGCTGCCCTAGAGGAACATTACTTCCTCCCTGGTTACAGTCCTGTTGTTTTCCTGAAGTACAATTTTCCACTAATAAACCCAGCTGTTCATCCACCCCTAGGGCTTGGTCGATAAAATGGGTACCTGGCTCAGGCTAGGGTAT